>MU401570.1:37536-106332 GCA_022579005.1 Poronia punctata
CTTCCATCCCCTCCCCGCACCCGCGCGCGCGCCGCCCGCCCGCCGGGGGGGGGGGGGGGGGGGGGGGGGGGCGAGTTACTAAAAGCGTAAGGAGGAAGGAATGTATAAATAAATATATAGCTGCGTGTAGATTATTTTCTTCTTCTTCTCTGCATAGGATTAGATACATAGATAAATAAAACAAAAGCAATATACCTAGGTTCTCTTTTATTATAAATCAGCGTTTCCCCTCCCCTTTTTACCTCTTTTATACTTGCAAAGACCAAACAAATAACTAGGTAGTCAGACGCACCTAAACAAAAAATCAAACTAGAATGTAATCTATGTATATACGTATATATTATATATATATATAAATAGATAAACTATCAACCACTGTAAAAGAAGGCGTCTCTCTCTTCTCTCTCTCTCTCTCTCTCTCTCTACTTCCTCTTAATAAAGAGAAACAATCCCCTTTTACTCTTAGCCTCCTCACCTTACTATCTTTTTACCTATATTTACGAGTACCTTACCTAGGGAGTGATTCAAGGTCTTTTCTTTTACTTAACACTCCCTTCTATACTCTACTTATTAGCCTCGCAAAAGAAAAAAAAAACATCTAGGTATCCATGCTTCCTTCGTAAGGTTAAGTGTAAGTGAGAGAACCTCATATGCTAAAAAAAAAGCCTTATCCAGACACCCAACCTAAAGAGTTAGGTAAGGTAGGAGGGTACTTAGGTTAGCTTTTCTTCACAAGCAGAGGAGAGGCTAAACTCAAAAACAAATCCATCCAAGGTACCTAGGTATCTATACAAACAACGCACTTCTTGCTGCCGTAGCTTTTGTCTCTGGCGCCAGGGAACCTGTTTTCCCTTCAATTTTTTTTTTCTATGTGACCTGACCTTGACCTACCGTTTTTAAAGATCCCATCTCTATCTATCTATCATCTATTAACATATATATTATTTCTTTCGTGACATCTAATTATGGTATCGGATTTCCGGGACCTAAGGATGGATGGATAATAAGGGTCAAAACCACATTAGTGGACGATGGCCAAATAAGAGTAAGAAAAACCAAAAATGAAAAATATACAAGATAAAAAGGGGGGTTAAGGGGCTGTTCAAAATGACAGCCACGACCAAACCTCATTTCTTTGTGCCCCATCAGGTTTGGGAGGATGTAGCAGGCTGTTCACTACTGTGTTGTGTTGCCTTCTTTTCCATCTGGTGCCTGGTGTGTCTATAAGTCGCAGGAGTATATACGATAAACCTGGAGGGGCATGTTGATGCCTAGGTAACCTTGGTGTGCTTCGTTCGGTCCCTAGACATCATATGGATGTGTGTGTGTCCGTAAACCCTAGTGGAAACCAAAGAAGAAGACCAATATCGTAGACCAAGGCTCAAACTGTCCCTCTTACCAGGGCGGAGGTTGGTGCGCTTCCAATTCATACAAGGCTGTCGACCCTATATAAAAAACGAGTATACACACCATGTCACAGAACTGTCACGATGCGCATTGACACGATTATGACTTCGGGGGAAGGGGCATTCAATCTGTCCTGCTATAGGAAGACAACAAGTCGGATGACGAAGAGCCGTCACAGATGTACCCCCTCACGCCCCGCCCCGCCCCGCCAGCCAGCCAGCCACCCGTTTCCCGGTCCAACCACTACCAACCATCGCGCGCCTGTGCTTGAGGCGACCCCGGCCACTTTCCTGGCTACCAGTGGTTAGACCTTGCCCTTCTTTGTTTGCCTTGTGGGCAATACATGTGTAACCAAATCCCCACCAGCCGCCCGGTTCCCGAACCGCCCCGGCTGCCGAACATAAGCCTGGTATCTCCCAAATGGACAAGGGTTATTTGAAGATGAATGTATGATTGTTGTTGTTGTTGTTGTACAATGATTAGGCCGTCTTGACGACGTCCACTCGCAGAGCGCGTGGCGCTTCTAGTCCTATCCTGTTGCTGTTGTGCGCCATTGTTATGTAGTCTTGATGTCTGATGCGTAATGTTGTCGTGAGAGCTTCGTGAAAAGGGAAAAATATAAATAAAAAGTGCTGGGTAAAAGCGAGAGAAAGCGGAATGTAACCACAGCGCCGAACTCCTTGCAGAACAGATAAGACTCTAGTCTTTCAAATGCAACGAATGCCGTGTTCTTCGTAGGTAACGCAACCCATTCTTCACCCCTTCTCTCGACGGGCGAGCGATGTCTGGAATAACACCCGTCGGGGTCCCCGGGTTTGTGTCGTCAAGATAGGCCGACATGGTCGGACAAAGTATTCGGCCTGAACGCTCTACAGACCCTCTTCGCCAGCCTTGCAAAGTTTGATCTCCCTGCCCCACTCCGACTTGAGCACCTGAGAGGCCGTAATACGTCTTGTAGGATTAGGATCCAGGATGGAATAGATGACATTCCGACAACGAGCCTGGCGAGATAGATAGTCAATAAGCAGGGGGATTAACAAAACAAGCCGGAAAATAATACACTTACACGATGCAGAGATTCTATGGGGCCGTAGCCCTCTTCATCACGACGACCGGCGAGATAGCGTTCGTAGAACTCGTCCTCGTCCTTCTTGGCGACGCGCCACAGATGCCGGCCTGTCCGCATCGCCATGTAGATGACGCCACATGCCCAGACATCAACCGCACGGGCATCGAATTCCTTGTCAACGTATTCTTCGGGCGCGATGTATGGCGCCGAGCCGCAAAGCCCAGAAACCATGTGCGCACTATTCTCCCAGGCCATCCTGAAGCACTCGCCGTTGCCAAAGTCCGTGATCTTGAGCGCACCGTGGCAGGTGAGCAGCAGATTCTCCGGTTTGAGGTCGCGATGTGCAACCCCCATCTCGTGCATGTACTCGACACCACGCATCATCTGCTTGAAGTAGCAGTCGGCTTCCAGCACTTCCAGTTTGCCGGCTGTCAGGACCAGCGTGTAGAGGTCGCCACCCGAGCAGTACTCCATCACTTCGCAGTAGTCGCCTTTCTGGTCCTTAAGCAGATCTAGTGTGTGAATGACGTTGGGATGTCTCAAAGACGACGAGATGCAGAACTCGGCCGTAAGACGCTTGCTATACTTCTTCTCGCTCTCCTCCGGCCTGCGACGGAACTCTTTCACGGCAAAAAGCTTCTCGCCGTTCTCCACCTTCTTATGTGATATCCTCACTATGCCGAACGCACCCCGTCCGACGACTTCCTGACATTTACCGTACTTCTCGACGAGGGTGACGCTGTGATTGGGGCCGCCCTTCTTGTCGTTGGCTACCGAGTCTCTCTCCTGCTGCAAGGTATCGACCCAACTCGTCACTAGCGATAAGTCGGCCTCGGGCGCCTCCTGCTGTTTCCTGCCTAGCAGGCCCTTCCACATGTCCGATAATTTCTCCTGTCGTCTGCTGGCCTTGAGATGATGCTCGTGGCCGCCTGGGACATTGGGGTTGGCAGTGTACCGTTGCACACTTTTCGAGGCCGGGGCCATATCGGCACCAGCGGTGTTACGAGCTGGCGCTGGTGTTTTATTAGGCGTGCCGGTACCCGTGCCGGTTCCGGAAGCGGGATTTGGGGTAGGAGCTGAGCTGGGCGCAACTCTCTTGGAGGGCTGTGAATAATCGGTAAGAGAGCCGGTCTTTGGTATCGTGTCGTCCTTGTTCGAAAACATCCGGGTCAGTCGGTTTTTTAAAGACTTCTCGGCTTGTTTCGGCTGGGGGTCGGACGAGATGACGCCATTGCTAGGCAGGCCATTTTGCTTTTGTTGGCCATTCTGCTGCAGCTTGACGCTCGGCGTCCTTGACGGAGGATCCACAGATTTGATGGAAGATTGTTTCGAGGCGTTAGGCGAGACGGTTCTCTCTGAAGTGTTCGACATGTCTCAAGACAATGAAGCGCACGCGCGCAGTTGTTCCTGATAGGCCGAATTGGAGAATGAAAGGGTGTCTTGATATGGTGCTTGGCGACCAGGGAAAAGCAGCGGGGTGATGATGCTTAGTCGCTACGTTGGTGGCGGCACAGACGGTACTACCTAGACGTATAGGCCGCAGGTGCGGGTGTGGGCGTTGGCGTGGTCGGTACTGGAGAGATTCGATCCGATTTGAACGTGGGCGGCGACCAATGTCGCCTGTTGGGGGGGTGGGCAACGCCCAGGGCAGCGAACTCAGGTAAGGTGCAAAACGGCGACGTTTTGTGTCTTGCGGACAGTTCCGTAATTTTACGGAGAAAAGTAAAAAATAGAAGGGGAAAAAAAAGAGGAAGAAAGGCACCGAACAAAACACGGCGGGACCAGACGAATTTGTAGGTATGGGCTGGTAATCATCGACTAGGTAATTACCTAAAGGTACTGTGTAAGGTGTAATACGCCAAACAGTACAGGACATAGGCACGTACCTACGGGAGGTAGGGAGTACCTGGCAGGGCAAGGAAAGAACGTGCCGTGACAGTCCTGTAAATACTGACGAGAGCGTACCAGAGTACTACGGTTTAATGTGGTAGTACTCCTGTACTATGCTGCAAGAAGGTTGGCCTCGTGTGAGTGTCCACTGGCGGGACAAGGTTTGGTCAGCGTCTGGCCGAGTATAGGCGGTGCTCTAGCGTCATTCGTAGGGCCAGGGTGCGATTTGAATTGGTCCTTTGCAGAAGAGCAAATCGGTGCAGCTTGATTGAACTGGTAATAATATCTCGTAGGCGAGGGCTCACTGTGGGTTTGGAGCCTTTAGTGGACTTTTTGGGCGACACCAATAGATTGATCAGTGGAATGGGGCTGCGCATGGAGCAATTGATCGATGGGTCCTCTCTGCCCCTCCCCTCTTCCCACCATCCAGTCTTCCCTTTCAGTGAATAATTAATCTAGGGGTACGAATTTGGATTGTTGCACACTCCAAATTGGCATGTATCTGTGATTAAAGACAGGAAACAGATAATCTTCCCAGTTGTCCAGTCTAGACTCTAGACGACAGAAGGGGTTGAAAAAGAAAAGAAAAGAAAAAAGTAACCAAGTGAGGGGTCCTTTTTGTGTCCAGTCCGGCCGGCGTGTTCACTGGTGGAGCCGCGAGTAGATGAAAGGAAAAAATAAAATAAAAATTTGAGCGCAAAGTGGAAGGCAAAAAGGGGGTTTTGTGGCGTAAGCAGCCAACAGCACGCTACTGGTAAAAAATAGACTCAGTTTATTGACTTTTTGGGCACAGCGGGAGCGGGTAAGTCTCTCGGGATGTCTCTTCTGACTCCGAAAATAGACTTCCGTGGTTACAGGGGCTTATATAACAACTTCTGAGTTGCTAGTACGTCGTAGCATGCAGTGATATATTTGACCAGCAGACTGTTGAAGTTGACATGTTATAGGTAGACAAATCGACCTAGGCGTGACGGGGCACGGCAGTCAGAAGCCCGTGGGTTGCCAAGTCGCTGGGATAGGAACCTCAATAAGGGTGCCAAACCAATGTGAGAGAGATGGGGTGAGACATAAAAGTACTTGGTGAGTATGGAGACTGTCATCGTTGGCAGCAGGGAAACTACTTCTGGTTGCTTATTAGATAGAAAAGAGAAAAGCTGATATCAGGATTACGGGATCGTCTTGGAAATGCAAGCTTAGGCTGTGACGTGCATGCTACTCTAGACTAGGCAGTCCTTTGACAAACGTAAACTAAGCGTGTTGGGACGGCATTGGGACAATGACGAGAAGACTCTAAATAGGACAAACCTAACTACCCAACTGGACGGGTCGAGATTGGTGGGCTTGTTACTAGAGATCAACATCAATAATAATGAATACGGATAGAGGAAAACGGAATGAAGCGCGGTGAGCGAACGGGTGAGGAGCTGGAAGTGGATATGTGTAGCTTATTAGGCAATCGAGTGATTCCTGCAATCTGCAGGTGACTACTTGCGTATAGATACCAAGGGGCCTGGGTAAGAGCAATAGGTATATGTTAGTGTGGCCGCCAATACCTAGAATATGAACTCGTAACATGTTATTAAGACTTGGACCGTGTCGTCTACGTGTACGTGGTAGATACAAAATATTAGCTTCTCATTTAGTAAGATTCTCCTACCTTGTGAGTTCGAGAATAGAAGCACGTTGATTCTGGGAACCATGGAACTCCCTGGATATTTACCTACGGTTACTGCATGGAATCCTGCAACCGTTCTCAACCCCACTGTAGGGCGTTCGCCTTTCAAGTGGTATGTTGACAGAACTACGTAACTGGCTTTTTTCTCCTTTTATTAAGCAAAGATACAGGCCCAAGTCTGCTTGACTAATACAATGCATCTGCATCCGTGCATATTATATAAAAGGAGGTGATAATAGAAGTTATCCCCTAGCTAGGCATGCTAGGTACGCGCCAGGTACGTGAGTTGCTTGCTCGACCAGGCCAGACCAGGCTAGGTTAGATACGAACAGGAATTAGAAGGCAGCCCACAAAATAATCGGTGCTAAGAAGGTGCTAACTTTGGATCCGCTCTAATAATAAACTGGCTGGCATGACTTTCACCTTGGTTATAGAGAGCTGAGGGTATATATATGGATTATACTACCTGCCTGCAATGCTGGACATGGAAAGTCCTTTTTTTTTTTTCCCGATGATCTCTGGGACTACCGTACAAGTACACAATATCTCGGGTGGTCTGAGCTAGGGTGCATCGAGTCTGCATGCAGCAGAAATTTTGAGGTTAGGGGTGGCTTAAACCCCTGCCAGATAGACAAATTCTACCCTTGCAACATGTGCCCCCCACTTCACCACCGACCCTAATGGAGTTATTGTAGGGTTTCAGGGCAGGAACTACGCATACGATTTTGTTCACGCGCATTCAAGCTGAGGTACCCCGACAGGCCGCAATGCTACACACTATCAACACCTGGCGTGGAGAGCAAATGGGTATAGTGCTTGTGTATATATTTCTGCTGCTTCGATATGAGGTCTAGACAGACGGCAGATGTATGGCATGTGGTCTAGTCTATCTACGTGTAGATGGAGGGATGCTATGCAAATATTCTCAAGGGCACGGTACCTAGCAGAGTCAGTATGACTACTACCACCTGTCCAGTAAGACATGTGCTGTATGTAACCGGCCATCTGGTTTCCCTGCACCTAGGTACTTACCTACATCTTAAGAGCCTCATGCCAGCTGGGACTCTGTGTGACTTTTAGGTGGTGAGCGACCGATGAAGATAGGGAGCATGCAGTCAAAACGCGTCGGTAGCACCGATGGTAATTTCTTGTGTCAACTGTACCATCTCTCACCTAAGACAACAGTATGACCTCGGATAGAAGCTTGTCCAACAACAATTTGTTCCATACCCCAATCTAGGTTGGACAGCTGCGTTGTCTCTTGCTAATTATCTCAACCAGCTCTTTTTGTCTTCCTAGGTTAGGTACCCGGTGGGTACCCGTAGATTTAAATTGCCGTGCCGTGCCGGCTACCGTCGAGAACAGAATTTTCAAGCAACGACAAGCCTCTTGTCACATATAAACGGATCACCTCCTATCTATTGGCATTTTATTGTCTCTTCTATCTGACACTTTACTAACCGTACAGGTAGATTATCACCAAAACATGTCTTCTGCATGGTAGATCAGCCAATTTGCAGATAGGCTGCATACCGTGGGACATCCCAGTCATACAAGGCGAGACGTCAATACCTAGTCCAACTACCGCTGATGAGCTATCGGCCACTCAGGATGCTTCTTGGTCCTCTCAATCCCTCAATCGCCTTGGCATCATTGGCCAATTCGGTATCTCGACTTCCTGTCCATATGCTTTTGTAGATGGGACACCGGAAGTTTCTAGACAGAATTGATCATCCAAGCAGAATTCGCAATGGAGGTTACATAGTCGTATGCATGTGTGGAGGGGGAAATCCTTCGTTGCATATGAGCCCAGCAGAGGTAACAGCGTGGCATGGGATATCATAGCTTAACATACGCATGGCATGACATATAGCACGACATGATACATCTATGAGGCATTTCCGTCCATGTTGGAGTCGATGTAGGCTGCGAGTAGTTGCAGTCGGCACCCCTTCCGTCAGCCACAGATGCATGACAGAGGGCCAGGTAAGGTTACAGCCATGTAAGTCAGAGTAGTGTCTTGTAGCCTTGTTTACGGAGCCCCTTGACTCCATGTATATGACATGGGTGTCTTCCACCTTGTTATTAATACCAGGCGACTTCCCCATCTAACAACTGTACAGAGACTCCAAGCGCGACTCGGTATGAGTAGACTGTAGGTAGGTAAAGTAGGTAGGTTAGGTTACTGTGCAGCACCCGTTCCTAGCTCACCGCTCCAGACCCTCGCTAGTACAGACGTACAGTGGTAACGCCAACGGCGGCACCCTCCGGTTTTCCCCCCTTTTCATTTCATCCCCCTTCCGCTTCTGAACCTGCGTCCCGACAGTTGGCGACTCTGAATAATAAAATTGGAGGGCAAACCGAAGACACCAGACTTCTACCCCTTCCTCCTTTATCGGCCGCTAATCTCTCTTGTCTGCAACGATTGCATGATTGCCCACAGACCAGTAGTACGTGTGGATTCACCGACATTGAATGAACACCGACACTAGACAACCGACATTAGACACCGACGTCGACACCGACACTCCCAGATTCGGATTGATCGCGCCATCCGTACATCCAATTTTGACAAACAAATCTAGCAAACAAAATATGTTTTGTACACCCAAGAGGATTCAGCCCCCGGAGGCTGGTGCTTTGTCACCAGCATATGAAGCGCATATGGAGAAAATTTCATTGACCCTGCCTGGCCCAAGCTCTCCAAGCTGGAGCTTCTGTTGGTGCTTGACTGGTGCAGGTTTATCCGCACGGGACCCGCACCACATGTCGGCGGCGAAGATGCGAAAGCTCCCCTCTCTCTTGACCTGTAGCTCCGGCTCCATTTGCCAAGGACCGACTCAATTCTTGAATCTCTTGATATAATTCGTCTCGAGGCGGGAGGCCTCAATTTAGACTCCACCAATGCTGCATACTTACATATTAACCACATAACTACATAGACCATGGCGACGGTGTATCCTGATTACCGCTCGCAGCGGGACCTGCATTGAGCTCTCCTGTCTCCTCCTCTCACTCCTCTTCGGGGGTGCTTACAGCCCTCACGAGCTCTGCTTAGAATGTTTAGAGACCACATGACCCTTACCCCCTCATCGTTTCGCTGCAAAGCTTCCAATCAACCTGTCCACATTGTAATATTTTGGTACGGCAATTAGGGTCCCTCAAAGGCACGATCTCACTCGCTTATAAACCCCAGACACGTGCATTTTTATATGTGGCTTAATTTAGTAATAACAGGGACCCAGTAGTTTGGGATACGTATCATAAAATACAGCTCCAAGTAGCATTCGGTTCTGAAAAGCATCCACAAAATTGCTTTTCGCAACCAATCTAGGTTAAATACTAGGGGGCTCCGGCGGTATAGAACGTATAGCTGCAGAAAATGCTGCAGTACTCCCAGTTAGAGGAGGTCTTATGGTTGAAATTGGGAGGTAAAGTACAGAGGTAGCAATTCGCAGCAGTTGGGCAACGGAGGGTGGAACCCTTATCTTCTGCGTAGCAGAGAGGGACCACCAGAGGTGGGTCCTCTAGTAGTGGTACTCTGGCCGAAACTATACATTTCATTCTGTTTCTTTTGTGGTATGCAAGATCACGGTTCACCACGGAAAGCAGGACGTCTGCGTTATTCGGCTACCTGTAGCTATAGTACGAAGTAAAAATGGACCATAACCCATCTACCAGTGAATAACATAAGCATTGGCAAGAAAAGCACACATACAGAGTCAGAAATGCAGTCATATCTCGAGGCGCAAGAGCAAAGCGATGACGTCAGAAACTACCTTTTTCGCCGTTCGTTGGTCCTACCTGTATGTTATAGGTAGGTGGTAGGCACATAAGGGGGTACTGACACGTACGTAAACATCCTTATTTCCTGACAGAGGTACTTTCTTCAAGAGTATGTTTCTTAAAATAATCATGTGTGCGTCTACCTCTGCCCTTACGTATGTATATTATGGATGTAATAATTTTTATTTAATACAATGTAACGGTAGCTGCTCCTGCAGTCTATCAAGGTAACTTAGTATGACATCTTACATTTCCTGATGATGTTGGAGCACGTCAGTTTCGAAACGCTTCCGGGCATTGTCGCCTCGCCTTATCAGATCAACGGTGTAAAGCACGGATTGCAATGTGGAACCTCGAAATAAACGACCGTCTACTAATGCGAAAAGAATTACAGTACCGAATTTTCCACGCTCAATCTTCTGGTTTCTAGCATCCTTTGTTGAACTGCTACAGCGACATGGGCAGAACGAGATAGGGGCTGCTTTCGGTTGCTGTATCGCAAAATCCACTTGCTTGCATTCAGCCCTGAAGTCGCCTCTGGGCCAACACTGTGTCTTCTCTCCTACAGCACGTCTTTCCTTCTTACCGCTACGATAGAAAAACAAAACACACATAATCTCCGTACATGGTATAGACTAACCGCATAGTTGGTTAACGAGACCTGTGCTCAGAAGAGTGGTGATGAGCAAGATAAGCAACAAGACGGCGACGAGTTATCTTCTTTTGCAAGTTTGGCGTCTTGTGCGTTCTCAGACCTGAACCCTAGGCTAGCTAGATCAGTAGGACGATAGACGCCGCAGGGTTATTTGCACGACTGTGTGTCAGCAACCACATCTAGAATAAATCGACATTTCTACGGTGATGGGATACCTATCTCAGATCTGGCAGTGCTTGTTGCTTGGTATCGGTAAGCTGTTTGCGACAAGCCCGCTCATTCCTAAAAGGGTGATACAGCAGACATTCTTGCGGGCTTTGCCTGCCGGGAACCTATCTACCAGTCCCAAACGCACAATCATTTAAAACGATGCAAAAAATGCTAGCTTCCACATGGGGCTGCCCATCTCGAAAACGAAGGTCCATCAGTGAAACGACTATCTCCACGTAAAGCTTTGATAGCTCAGACACCCCTGCTATTTTCCCTTTCTACTGGCACAGGGTAGTCGAACTTGTCACCCCGCTTCCTCGACACCGGCAAGACCCCGGGACAGGCCGAGGTACACACAAACGTTTACACTAACCACAGGTCATGGATGATGATTGTACCATCAGTCCGCCGTACTCCTCCCAGCGAGTCGAACCCTCGACGATGATTAGCCAACGCGAATCTGTAAATACCACCACGACTCCATCGGTTCATTGTGGTTCCCGATGTATACGCTTAGAACCAGACCCTGCGTGGCGTCTCGAGATGCATCTACCTACCCTGGCCAGCTTTGGAGAGTAATATGTCATGTCCATACCTACTGCGCTGCAAAGGTCGCAAGGGCTCAGGGGCACAATCGCTGACAGTCGGATAGACTTGCCATCCTGAGCGCTGATTGCGATTTCAAATAACAAGCCGGCCTCTCTATGACAGCCAGCGTGCGCCCAACAGAACAGGCCCTTTGTCTTGAAAAAGAAGTGATCCATCCTATGACCCCTGCTCAACAAAGAAATGACGCTATAATCAACGACGGGGCCGGAGAAGCTGTTTGGTCGCCAATGGCGGAAAGCACACTTTTAGGTACTTTGTCTTATTCGAGCTGCAGCGCGGGATATGCACATACGGGGTATGTATCTGTAAACCGAGATTTGCGGGGTTGGAAACGCGGGGTCGGATGTTCCCTTGGACTTTCGCGCCCCTCCCAAACTGTTTGAGATTTTCCCGCCCCGGAGCCCCCTCACCAGTTCATCTCCGCACGAACAGGCAAAGAACACAGCACATTTGGTCTTGCTGAAGCGGGCTACTAGGAGGAGCTAGTCACATACGCTCCGGGTGAAATAGGGGACCATCCTGGCATCGATGGTTGTCTCAACAGGCACACCCGGACTAAACCAGGTTCGGCGCAGCGAGCTTGCGTCAACCAAGAAAGACGTCTCTACCAAGTTCATCGAAGAAGGGGGGCAGACGGATCACATGAGGACATCGTAACGCGTGCCACAATCCCACCACGACGAAAGTAATAAGGGTGTCCATGTGGACAATGCAAGCTAAGCCTAATCCCGACGCGGGAGAAACGCCACGTCGTTTCGTTTTACGATTCAAAAGGCATTTGTAACGGCTATCATCATCAACCTTTTCTCCATTTGGCCGCTTCCACATCAACCTTGTAAACGAGCAAGGGTCTTATGTCATAACGACACGTTACCCCTCCGATTACCTATTTTCCCATGTACCTAACAAAACCCCCAAACTCAACCGCAAACCGGGCAGATCAGGGGCTATACTAAGGCAGGCAGGGCTGGACCAAGCCGGCTCCTGTCGTCAGCGTCTTTGCGTATCAAGGTTGTAATTAATAAACATTTTCTTTTTGTTTATTTATTACCTGCCTATACTCTTTTGCTTGTGACTGCTTACTATCTAACCTAGGTCCTAGGCAGGTACCTACTATCTATCTACTTGTTTTAGCTGCGGGATTTTCATCCCTTTCTGTTCTGATGCTTGGTCCCGGCCTCTATTCCCACCCTGGCCAACAAGAACTCAAGTGTGCTTCCCCTCAGCACAAGAAATCAGGCAGGTGGGAGGAAAATTACAAAGGCTTCACCTTGTCCGACCCAAGCTTCGAATCTCGTGCTCTGGATAGACAAGCTGATTGGTTAGTGGTATGTATTATTCTTTCGTTGGAGAGGATTACGTGAGGCCAAAAGATATACGTACCTGTGTGTATGTATGCTGTCTTATACGATACGGCTGGATCCCTTCTGTCATACTTGCATGTGCTGTGTATGTGATATTATATAACACGTGGTTTGTCTATAAAACTTAAAGGTAGAGAAGATAAGTAATTAACTTAGGTCAGGTAATTCTCAAAAAAAAGACACAGGCGAATAGGAATCTAGAAGGTTTCCCGTCATCATCATCATCATCGTTGTCGTCTTGTGGTTGTTCTTTGCTTGTTTCCTCTTACTGCGGATACAGTTCATGCATTTCTCCTCCTGGTCTACATACCTACCTACCTGCGCTACACTACACATGTACGGTATGGGATTGATTAGAACGAAAAAAGTCTAGAATAACCTAACACTCTTTTTTTTTTCCTGGTTTCATTGGGACTTAGTCTGAGTATATATATGACATACACGTAGGTACATGGTAATGTAGGTATCTACACTTTAGTTTACAGGTGAAGAGTATGTAAATGTAGTAAAAAGGAAAAGAATGCCTTGCAAAAGTTATCTTGGATAGATATAAGGCATGTCACACTAGATACCTAGATAGATAGATTGTTACAAGTATGGCATTCAGAAAAAGAAAAAGGGGCCGGCCAGAGTTAACAAAAACAAAACAACCAAACACTTAACCTAATACCTACGGCCGAAAAAAAACACACCCCCCCCCCCCCCCCCCCCTCTTATTCTATCCCTTGTTACTTACCTTATCTATCTAAGACACGTTCCTCTCTCTCCCTCTATAAGTATAAGAGTCTAGAATATGGAGAGAAAAAAAAGTTTGCGTTATGCAACTCATATCTAGGTTAGGTATCTATCTATCTATCTATCTATCTATCTGTCTGTCTGTCTGTCTGTTTGTCTTACATGGACGGATGTGGAATGTTACGCGTGGTGAGACATGAGATAGGTAGATAACACTAGTAAATTTTAAACTCGAGATAGATGATGTTTAAGTAGGGGAAAGGAAGAAAAGGGGGGTTTTGTTAACTTACCTACATACCTACTTACTTGAGTACCTACCTTGGATGTAAAAAAGGGGTAAAAGAAGTCAATCTTATATTTTAGCTAAGAACCTAGAGAGAGGGAGAGATAACACTGATTACTGCCGCACACACACACACATAGAGAGAGAGAGATAGAGAGAGAGAACGCTGAGTGTTAACATTTAAACTAAATAAAAGAAAAGTCTAACCTACCAACCTATGTAGGTTGCCTGCTTTGCTAAGAAACGACGTAGACACGATAAAACAAATAAAAAGAAACAAGGGATATACCCTGGCTTCGATTTACATGACATGACAGGATATCCGTAAAAAGAAAAACCCAGTGTTTTAGCGTGCTCTTTTAGTTGTAGGATCGTACAGTCACGATATTTCCTCTACCTTTCGATTTTAATACCCAATGTTAGCTGAATTATACCACACATGTTTTGTTGGTGATGCCCTTATTTTTTGAATGCCCTTTCCCATGTCCACGTTCATGTTCATGTTCATGTTCATGTTCATGTTCACAGTAGAGGCCCTAAACGCCAACTTGTCCATGTGATATAAACTCCCCTAAGCTCCTTAAGACTTGGACGGACATAGCATTGTCATCATCTCTGATCCTGTACTTAGCCTTGACTTTTACTCTTCATGTCTTGCGCCGCGGCTAGCACCAGATCCGTCAACTTGGAACCCGTCTGACTAGCTACTCCCACGGCTTTATGGGCACCATCATGAATTAGGCTGGGCGCTGCACCGCGCCCTGTTCCTTCGTCCGACTGACTGCCAGTTGACGAAAGCCTCCCAGAGAGGGCCGATGATCCGCGCGAAATGGCGCTTGCCGCCAGGGACTTCCCCGCTTCTACTATCATATAATCATCCCCGACGTACTTTTCCTTCTCGCCGACTAGTTTCGTCATGTACGTCCTAGCCCGGCTCTTCACCTTGTCGGAGCGAATCCGTTGAATCTCCGTCTCGAAGGCGCGGTCGTACACATTAAAGTCAATGCCCGTTGGAGATTCCGATACCGTTGCAGTCGCGGGCTCCGATATAGAGAACCCGTCGCGGCCCCCCACCCCGATCCCCAGTATGATTGGTCCCTTATCTGCTGGCACGGGTGTTTGCGTGCCGCTATCGCCGCTCTCTGCTGGTTCCGCCAGGGGCTCGGAGCCTGCCAGGGATGGACCCGAGCGTAAGTAAGCTTTGCGTTGCTCTACGAGGTCGGCGGCTTCTTCGGCAACGGACCGCTGCCGTTCTGGCTCGGTCGTCTGTGACGATTGGCCAGGTTGTATTTGCTTCGGAGTTTGCGGCGTAGCAGGCCATAATTCTGACTTGGCCTTCTTCGCTAGTGGTTTCGGCACGTACTCAATTTTGGGTGTTGAAACCCGGCTCTTCGAAATAAGATGCTTGAACCGTTGGATTGCTCTTATCTGTCATGTTGTCAGCTTGGTAGGTTACGCGAGAGGCCTAACAATGGGACACTTACAACATGTACGAGATGACCCATTCTCCTAGTGAAGGCATGATTCATCTCGAGCTCGTTAGGTTCTTCCACCGGGTTGGAGCAATTCTCCTGCTCGGAAAGCAGCGGGTCGGTCCCGTTCTTCGTCACCCATGGATGATTCTACGGCTAATTAGTAATCCCTACACAGGGGAGCGCGGCAGTCGAGATGGGGGAAGAGAGAAGGAAGGGTGCGTACTCGAATCTCGGGCAACGTTATTCTCGTTGTGCTGTTTTTGTCTAGAATGCGGGTCATCAGGTCGAAAAAGTCGGGGTCTTCACCATCTGGGAGGACTAATGGCTTCTCGCGGATGGCCTCATACACGCCCATGATACTATCTCCGTTGAAGGGCAACTTTCCGTACTTGAGGCAATAAAGCGTCACGCCCATAGACCATATATCAGCCGCCCTGCCCGATATTTCTCCATGCTTGGCCTGGCAGAGCTCTGGAGGTATGAAGGCCGGCGAACCTGCAGACTTGTTCGTCACCATCTCATCCTGCCTCTGGAACATTTCCGACACGCCAAAATCGACAATCTTGAGTACGTCATCTTCCGTCATGAGGAGATTATCGGGTTTTATATCACGGTGGATAATTCCCTGTGCATGTACTGTGGATATTCGGTAAGCAGTTGATGCATGCAAACGCGGCCGGACCGAGCAAGGGCCACCAAGTGGACTCACAATATTCGATGCCAAGAATCAGATCACGAAACTCGAGCCGACAGGTTTCACTATCATGAGGTTCGGCCTCCTTATCCAAACCAATCTTCATGACAACGCCCTTTTTGCACATTTCTAGGACCATGTACATGGAGTCATCGTCAGGGTCGTCGAGTACTTCAATCAAGGCTACGAGATTGGGATGATTAAGCTTCTTCATGATGGCAATCTCGGCGCGGATGAAATGTAAGGCGTCTCTGGCCTCGGCATTCTCCTGGCGACTGAACTGTCGTTTGTGGAAGTAGTTCAGGCCTGTTCCCGGTGCCGACGGGTGTGGCCTCCCTGGTCCAGGACGCCTAAGGATGTGTGATTGTGCCCGTTTCCGTAAGCGGGCCTTGGAGAACTTTTTGACAGCCTGTAGGGAGAGTAAGTGAGTGATGAGCAGCGTCACGCGAGGGCAGAATCGAGAAAGCTGGTCAAAGAGATGAGTCAACGACGACATGCTTACATATTCGTTGCCAAACTGGTCCACAGCTAGATAGACAGAGGCATATGAGCCACTGCCAATCTCTTCTTTCAGGATGTACTGGTTGATAACTTCAAGTTGTTCACCATCGACTTCGTCGTTTATGTACTTGGCATTGAGAGTCTCCTATTATGGTAGGGTGAGCCAACCCCTCGAGTCAGTCATGGTTTTATTTTCTTTTGTCTTCATGTGTACTTGGGAAAGAGTAAGGCGGGTATTGGTAATGGTCCATTCCTTCCTTACCTTGATCTCGCGATGCTGGGATGGTGTCCGTTTGTGATGTCTCAACGGACTCGGGAAAGGGCTAGGTGCCGATCTAATAGGGAGCATAAGTACATCTTTGGGGTTTCTGGTGCCAGGTGCGGTTGCTGTCTTTGCCAACTAACAATTCCTATGGCAAGTGATGGTATGTGGTAGGGACCATATCCCTACCAGGAGGGAGAGAAGAAAGATAAGAGGATGAGCTTGCTTACAAGTGACTGCCGAGCGTCGGCCGACTTGTGGGGTCGCAAGGGGTTTCAATGGGGGCCGAGGGTTGCGACGGCGACACAGATGTAGACGGTAGTACGGGTAAACTCTGCGAGTGTGTACTCGTATGCACCGTATCGTGGACTTGGTTTGGTGTTGACGGTCGCATGTTTGCAGTGGCCATTTCTGCGCTACTTTGGCATGTGTTGCCGATCTGTGGAGAGCAGCCGGCCAGGCCAAGATATCCGAATCTTCACAAGCCCGTAAGCTGTCCTGTGATGCCGCAGTATATAATTATATTGATGTAACTGTATGTATAGATACTAAATCAAGCAATTTGTAAGCCGTCAGGGGATTCTATCATCGCAGTGTAATAAGAAATAGAAAGAAAAAAAATCCAATTTTTAAGTTTTACTCACTGGCAAGGTCGACCGATAAGGATGATGGTAGGTAGCAAAATCGAGGGGCATTCAACTTTGCATTAAGCGAAATGGAGGGGGAGGGGACAGGGACAGGAACAGGGACAGACGAAGCTAGCACGTCAGGCAAGAGGTAGGTATGTAACTACTTGTAGGTAAGTAGGTAGTCTTAGGTTAATTGATTAGGTGAATGTCGTATGTTATATATACGTGTGTATAGGAGGGGAAAGGTTGGAATGTGAGCTTTCTCTCGCCTTCTCTCCTTCCCTGGCCAATAGATGATTTGTAGGGATTTAGCAAATCGTGCGACAGGGTCAAACACATGTACTCGACGACTCCATGTACTCGTACGTGTAAAATATACAGATTTATTTACAATGGAAAGAGAGGAGATGATAACCAAGTTCAGCCCAACAGGAGCTACCTAGTCTAGGCATTGTATGATCAGGCAAATCAGATGTGCTCTAATATAAAGCCGTGACCCTTGTGTCCACATGAAGAAAAGACCCCCAGATCGGGGTTGGGGGGCTCCTCTTTAGGGCTGGAGGAATCAAGAGCTGGGGCAGACGACAGGGCACTGAAATGTCACCAACAAGGCATATTCATTAGTAATAAGTACCTACCTACACTGTGCTGTGCGGATAATACCTACCTTACCTACAGAGAGGCTTAAAAAACGAGCCGTGATCCGCTTTTGGTGAGCATTGGCAGGCAGGGGCAGCGTGGCATCTCTAGACTTGCTCAGGACTATCTACCTAAAACACAAACATCCCTCAAAATTGACCAAATCAGATATATACAGATACATCTAACTTCATATAAGTAAGACTGTAATGCAGACGTCTAATGTAAAGCAAAGCGGCGAAAGCAAAGGATGATGCCAAAACATGCATGTATACCATGCGGCCAGGGCACGAACCGACTTTGAGACGGTACTAAGGGAAAGTCTACCTCCAACTAGCTAAAGCTGGGTACGATGCGGGTCGGTACCTCCGATCCGTAACAAATCCAAGGAGGCGGACCCTGTAGGCTGTACCTCAGTGCATGTTCCTTTCAACATCACAAAACATCTTGTCGCAGCGAAAACAGTTGAAACTCCCAACTAAAACCACGGGCATGTGAGATCTATCTCTAGCTTCAGACTAGAGAAGCCAGTGCCGGCGTCATGCCCGTCCAGGTTTATTCTTTGTACATCTTCGATCGCCATAGTAAGTTTACTCGCCTTGCAAAGCTCCAGTTGTCTGTCAGCCCACGTACTCTGCCTATGGCTATGCGAATGAATGAAATGAATCTCTTCGCAGAAACGAAACACACACAAACCCCCCCCCAAAAATGCCCCCAGGCCTCCAATCCGACTAACAGTCCCCTTTAGCCGAGTGCATCTACTCGAAAAAATGGTTCCAAACACCTGTCCCCGAACGAGCACAACCACCGAAACCCACCGCCGATGACGGGAATAACAACAAGCCCTCCAAACCCCGTCGAAACAAGGGCGCCGACGACGCGAAACTGATATTCGGAACCGTCTTCAGCTTGCGGAACATGGTGCGCAAGCTCGGCGGCGAAGACGACGCCTTCATCTCGTACCGCACCGCCCATTATAAGCTGCATTACTACGAGACGCCCACGAACCTGCGCTTCGCCATGTTGACCGAGCCCGGGGCGCTCAGTATGCGGAATGTGCTCCATCAGATTTATATCAACCTTTGGGTTGAATATGGTGAGATATATTTATTATTGTTACTCCTCTTCTCCCCCCTCCCCCCCCTTTAAATCGCAACAAGCTGACGATTCTTTTCTTCTGTTAGTGGTCAAGAATCCGTTATCGCCTGTAGAGCACAAAGGCGGCGAGGGCGTACGTAACGAGATGTTCGAGCTAGGACTGGACAAGTTCGTTCGTGGCTTGATGTGAGAGAATTGCAAAAGGTCTTGTGGTTATCTACGATCATGTTCTATCCGAGGATGGAAGAACGAGTCTATTCTATCTAAAGTTGGCACTTCGTTGAAAGAAGGGCACAACGAAACGTACTGCCGACCAGGAAGAAACTCCCGCGGCATTGCGATGGCAGCCTGTAGGACATTTGCTCCGGCTCAGTCGCACCCCACACTGTCAGAGCCTCGTGCTGCCAAAATGGCATTACCTAGCAGGATGGCATATTCCCTGCATCGGATATCCATCTGAAGTGGTCAATGTGCCCTTTATATTGTATCTATCGCCGCGAAAGGGTCGTTACAGACTAGGCATACGGTTATGATGCCTAGACGAGAGCTTTGGAACTTGGCATGATAAAATAATTACTTATACCCCATCTAGGGGTTAGGTGCTCTTAAACAGGCGCTCTTAATGCTTGTGCTAGTATAATATACATAATGGCGAACACATGTTTGTTGTCATACTATTGGCCGGTCCTCTGTTGCAGTCCAGCTACCCATCCGCTTCCTCAGCAACTTCGTGCATCGCCTCCGCATATGTTTTTACAGCCGTGATACAGGGTAGACATAGGGTAGATGCGAGAATCTAGATCCATCTCACAATCTTGCCCGGCCTTTACCTATTCGCCTTTGTCCCGTAACACACAAAACCTCGATTATAGCGACTAATGTACTCTTCTTCGTATACCCAAGAGATACTCCAAGGAAGGTATGCAGGGTTCAGGGGATGTCCCCAAATGCTGGGTGTGAGAACACGAATGAGCCTGAGCAGTTTGGCCCGGCGCCTGAGATCTAAACTGGACTAATTTATCCATCATGATTGTGGTTGGGATTCTCCTAAAGCTTTCTCCCAGGCACTCTCAAACGAGCTCTGCGAAGGATCGACAATCACAACGCTTTCATCTGCTGTCGCCTGGGACGGTTTTGGCCCAGTGCCGGGATGCTGCCCAAGTGTCGCCACATCATCCGCTTTCGCAGTAGCAGCAGCAGCAGCAGTAGCGGCGGCATTATTAAGGTCGGTGGCGGCGGCGACAAGGGACTCGTCTTGGTGGATCTCGTTCTCCCAGTTACTGGAGTACACGACAGCAGCAAAAGCCTCTAGGTCCCTGACCTGTTCCATTTCCTGCAGGTACTCGTTTGGCATGCCGTTGCCGATGGCGTGGGCTTGCCGTGTCAGTACGGATAAGATCTTTGGGAGGAGCACGGCGCGACTCGTTGGGTTGGCCGACTCTTGGTTGGGAGATTCAGGAATGGCGGACGAAGATGGTATGTCGAGAGCGAATGGGCCGGCCAGCAGCTTCTTGTTCAACAGCACAGAGAATCCGGAGTCAAGCAAAAGGCCCAACACATGGCAGAAAGCTGGAGATTCGATGAGGTCCGATGTCTCGTCGAGGAGGCGCCGGAGCGACGGGGTTATAGTCGACGTCTGAAAGCCGACAGTCGGGCTGCCGCCTTGTTGTGTGCCAGCCGCGGCATTATCACCCAACACCCCGGACTCCTTAAGCACGAAGTCTTCCAAGGGTGTGGGGGGTAGAAGTAAGGACAGCCACTGAGCACCCGGCCTGTCGGGGTTTTGATTGCCCTCCACCTTTTTGCGCACCTCAAGCGCGAGCTGCGAGAAAGTGTCGAAGCTCAGGAGGTCACGTGGAATTAGATGACCGAACACCTCGCGTACAGCAGTTTCGACTCTTTCCATGACGTCCGTCCAGCCCCGGTTCAATAACCACCAGCTAAAGGTAAGGTACTTCCGATTGGTCTCGAAATCGCTGCCGTACGCCTGCTCCGGGTTGTCGTCATCATTATTCTCTAGGCTTATTGTGGTTTGCGGCGCACCTGTCGCCAAGGAGATCACGCTGGACAGATAACTTCTCCGGCCTAGCAGGTTCAACTGGATCCGGGTAAGCATAGTTAGAAGCGCTAATGTGTAGATAAGAGTGAAAGCGCGCGTGATCGCTGGGTTAATTAATGGTTAGCTAGGCATGTGCTTGACTTCGGGGTTGATGCGCTCAGTGTGCTTACAGCTAATAGTCAAGTCATCCCAAAGTTGCCTCTTAGTTTTCCGTGGCTTTTGTGGTATCTGTGTGGACGGGTCTTGTGTGCTGTCGCCCCCAATTGACGCAGGCGGCACAGCGATCTGGCTGGCATGAACGCCGCTCTCGCTCTGTATGCTCACTGTACTCTTGCCCTCTTCCTCTGTCAGGGTGGTATCTGCGATGCTCGGAGGCGCGCCTGATGATTCGCTACTGCGCAGACCCCTCGCTGTGCTCTTCATCTGCTGAATCTCTAATGTTATATTTTCGGTATTCATCGTTTCCAGGATATTCGTAGTCGCCGTAGGAAGCAAGGCTAGGACGGTAAATGTGCAATCTTCCTGGTTCTGTTCGAATCGGCGACGCAGACTGATATGGCAATTAGCTTCCCAAGCTAGTTATACAAGCGTGGCCATAACTTACTTCTCTTTCGCGATGCGCTCGCTGCTCATGCGCTCGCGGGCATCGTTGATCTTGGTTAAAACGTACTGAGTAGCCAGGTAGCCGGCACCGACGATGCCAGCACCAATGGCTATTGGAGTACGGTTGCGCCGTAGCCATCGCCGCGACGCTGATAACATCTTGATAGACGAAGTGGAAATGAAGAGGTCGATAAAGGAATGGCAAACAGCACAAGGCGTTTGCGGACACCCTTAAGCACTATGAACTGAATTCGGATGGAAGCTTGGCACAAGCTCGGGCTTGGGCTCGGGCTCGGGCTCTTGCAGCATGCAGCTACCAGAACGAAAACCTAGCGAAAACCAAATAGGAACAAATGTAAAATGCTATGTCGCTATTAAATAGAGACTGACCCCTGTTGCATGATATATAACGGGTTCTAACGTCCTTGGAGCAAGCCAATTTGTGACGGCGATAATGATGAGTGGTGTCTCTGTCGGCTGCACTGGGTCTAGGCGTGTGTGCCTCGGCAAGTGTATAATACGCGATTCAAGTTTGGGAAGGCTGCCAATTTACACCTTAACCTATGATTACGATGTTATGTAAGGAATTGATCGACGCACTTATAGATAGTGCCTAACGCAATACCTAGTACGAATAGGTACTTACTTGTACAGGCGAGCAGGAAATCTGTCTTGTCAGTGGTGAGAAAGCTACGAGTACCTGCAAGTGCAGAATGTACCGACCCAGATTCCAATCCAATCATGGACGCCAACTGTACCGTGTACGAGTAGATTCCCATCCCATGAAAGCCGAATCTGGGAAAGCACAAGCCACATATATGTGGCTTGTATGACGCATGCGTCTTAAAGAGGGGCCGCCATCCTACGGACCTACCTAACCTACTGTAGGTAGTCTATGTAACAATTTGCTTTCCCCGGATGACCCCGCCATTTCCTGGCACATTCAAGCAACGTATGCAAAACTTACCTACATATGTATGTATGTAACTCGCCAAGGCCAGGGCCGAAGCTGGAGCTGTCCTGACAGCCTCTTTAACGAACCCAGCGGGCCTCACAGATGCTAAAGAACCCAAAATCCCCCGAACCGTAGCTCTTTCCCTCTCTGAAATCAACACAAAAAGAGACAGAACCAAGAACAATGGAGCAACAGCGACCACAGGAATTCATACTAGAAGCATTCGCCGACCCGACCTCCGTACGGGATGTTGTTCGAGGTAAAAGACGCGCATTTCCTTTCTTACCTTTCCGCCTTCGTGTCCTCGACTACATGCCCCGCATTCCGTCATCATATCGTGCCACTTGTTGAAGATCGCAAGCCGTGTGTGTGTGTGTGTCAACGTCAAAAAGGAGATCCTACCAACAATCACCCATCTATCTACAACTAAACTGGCCAAACACACTTTTTCCCCGACTCGAGTTTACTGACTGAAACACGGTGACGAAATATAGGAATTTTACACACCATCTTCTTCCACCGATTCTTCCCATCCTTGGCGGCGCGTTCGCGCGAGGTCCTCGACATCACCCTCCCATTCGTCGACGATGCCGAGCTCGACACGATGATCGAAAAGCGCGCCGCGGAGCTGGCCCGCGACCTAGACGCCGAGCGGACACATTCGCATAATCACTCGGGCCCCAGCGCCCCTCTCCATCATCATCTCTCACAGCAACGCGGCGGCACCGCCGTAACCGCCGTCACCGGCAGCAATAACGGACGCGGCAACATCTCGGTCCAGTTCTTCGAGAGGAAGCGTCGCAAGACGTGGTATTTGCGCGCCGCCTACGGGGGCGGCGACGAGGAGGTGTGCTGGGAAAGCTGGACCGTAAAGGTCACCGTTGCCGAGCCCAGGACAGAGACTGGTAAGCGCATTCTTCATCGCATATGTCCCCCCGCCTTATCTTTTTTTTTTCTTTCGTTTCTACCCAGGCGACGTCCCTACCCTATTCTAGTCGTGTCGAAAGAACAGAAAGAAAAAAAAGAAGAAAAACCACAGCCCTACCTGCTACCTACAAGTATCCAAGTACTAACGAATTATACCCGTCCTTCTAGAAAGAGCAAAGGTTCGTAAAGCCATGGAACAAACCCTCCTGACGACAGCAATGAAAATCGTTACATGTGTGAATTCGCACAAAGACCACATACCACCCATCACCACGAGCGATACGAACCCCTTCCCGTACCAGATCAACGTCAACCAGAAGGATGCCGGCTGGGCCTCGCGCATGGGCATCTACTAGGGGAAGATTCTACCATGATATGACGAGATACCCCAAAGTTGCAACATGACTGAAATTTTTATGTGGCTTCGCTCTACAAACAACAAACAATCTCTTTGCTTGTGCCCGAGCATGGGGAGCCGAAGATGATATCCTGTAAATATGCATTCCTTGTTGATCCCACCGAGTTTTTATTTTCTCGGTTTGGCGTTTCATGGCGTTTCTATATAAAGAGGCATGGATAGACGAGGATGTATTCACGAACACGTTACGATAGAATGCTCAGGGCTCAGCTCAGGGGCTCGATACTTTATAACTTTATAATGTCCAGATACCCTATTACCAGCCCTCCAATGTCCCGATATGCGTTATATTTGCACGAGAACCACAGGGCAAATGAATAGTACTGCAGAAAACATCACTGAGTCATCTGATAAGGTGCCAAATTATCATAAAAACAGGCTAGGTTTATTTTGCGATTCCTAGCAATCACTGTGATGACAGTAACTAAATGAAGACGCTGTCCCCTGTCCTGCCTGTCCTGTCCAGTTTAAACGCCGAAACAAAGAAATTGCCAACAAGCGCTCCTCGTGTCGTCAAACAAACCCATTTAGGCCTTCTTGTATCGCATAAGCTTTCCGTCCGTATGCTGCATCCTGTACGCAAAAACTCCTTTCCTGCACGAGCGCAAAACCCTACATGATATAAACTGATCGCCCCCAGGCCACAGAAATCCCAACTGCGACTGCAACTATCCACAAACGCCTATTCTGTACTCGTTCTCGAGTCCCAGTATCACCATAGGCATCGCGGCCTCCAGTATACCCACAAAACAAATTCCGAGCCTTAAAACGACCCCCAAATAACATTACTCAACATGCCAAGGTCCCGAGGCTCCGGGTGCCAGACGAAACAATGCTCTAAAAAGCATGACTGCATTACAAAATTACAAAAGCAATAAATCAAGCCGTAGAATACCACAAAAATGTGATCTAGGGCGCGGAGCGTAGGAAAGACACCCGGAAGAAGACATGCCGGTGCGCGGTGTCGTAAGTTCGTAAACATCGTCAGGTCGTGACAGCGTCTCTACTTCGACCGTAGAGTAGATCGCCCACATCACTGTATCGTGTGGCTTCGGCCCAATCCTGGCCTAACATCTTCCCAGCCAGCCACATTGTTGCTGCTGCCAATCTGTGCGAAACCTTGTGCGATGTCGAGACATTTCGCGGCATCTTCGGGGAAAAGCGTGGCGTAATTATGGTCCAAAATCGTCCATTCGTTCTCCTCATTTGCGGCTTGCGGGCTGGGCTGGGCAGCGGGCAGTGGTGACTGTATGTAAGCCTTGCATGGGGACGACAAGCCTTCGAATGCCTTGCTCGGGGATTCGTACCCCATTTGCGTCAAGGGGCTAGGAGCCCCCAGAAACGGGGCCGATGTGACCGACCTCCTAAGCGCGGAATTGTTGATGTCCCCCAACGCACTAGTTGACTGTGACCGGTCCGCTCGTGGTCTTCTCGCCGATCTTTTGATAGGAGAGCCGTCTGAAGGAAAATCAAGGTTCGGCGTCACATCCTCAAAAAAGCTATAGTAGCCACTCGAGGTCCAATCAAAATCATCACCATTGGCGTCGGTGTTGGGATCACCGAAGAAAGAGGGACTCTCGGGCGCCATATTAGCAATGTTGCCCGATATATTCTTCGCCCGCTTTAAAGGCGAGTCGAATAGAGCGGCCACGTGATTCCGATGAGCTAGCAGATTAGTATTGGGCGAGACAGAGGCGACTGGTTTCGGCGGAGGCTTCATATTGCCCAGTGGAGTTATTGGTTGGCGAAACATCTTCACTAGCGGAGTATGAGGTGGCAGCATCTGCTTCTGAGCGGGACCTCGCGAAGGAGACGAAGATACCGGCATAGCCCCAAGTGACCGGCTTTTAGTGGGACTGTCGCTCGACGATAGCCGGATACGGCTGATTTCCTCCTCTGCTCGCCCTTTTCCTCCCTTTATTCGTGAGCGCCTCGTACCAGAACTGTACGGATTGCGCTTCTGACCAGCGGGGGAATCCAGGTTGGAAAGGTAACCACTGTCGTCCATGGGTGCTGACGCATCCATCGAAACATGTCTTCGCTTGTGAGTATGCCCTCGCGGCGCCCATTGTGATAGCCGATTGGAAGCAGGAGTCTTGCTTGCCTGATGCACGAAACGAGGCATAGGAGGCGATGAGTGCATTGTCGGAGGAAGCGGGGAAGCAATGTCAGTAGGGAGGCCAATATCTGGCCCCTGCGCTTTGACTTCCGGCTCCTCGGGCGATGTATTATCGGACAGTATAATAGTGGCGTCCGATGAGGGCTCGGGTGCGGGAACAGCAGGTACCGGTGTCATTCCTTGCACAGGTTGGTGGACTCCAGGCTGATAAATAGGAAGCGGCGGCAATCCGTCGTGAGTTTGCGTGTTCTCGAACCGGTAGTCCACAGGTGGGCCGACTGACATGATATGTATGTTTTCTGTCCCGGCCGCAGCTTTCTTGTTCGGTTTCTCCTTCATGAACGGATGTTCCATGCCAGGTTCAATCGTCCAATAGTTCCCCTTACCAGGGTCATCCTTTGGACGTTCCTGTTTGATGAACGCTTTGTTCAGACTGAGATTGTGCCGGATACTGTTTTGCCACCCAGCGTCATTTGCGCCGTAAAACTTGAACGTATCGGATATCCACTTGTATATCTGGGCAAGGGTGAGTTTCCCCTGGGGTGCACGAAGAATTGCCATGCCGATGAGTTGGGCATAGCTATAGGGGGGTTTTGACCCGTCATCGTAGATTGGCGAAAAAGAACTCGGGTCGGGAAGTGTTTGCTCGTCTACCTTGGTCTTTTTGGATGGTCTCGAATCCGCAATAGGGGCGGCATCCAAAAGGGATCTCTTCCGCGAGGGATTTGGGATGAAATTTTCGGGGTTGATAGTATACGTTGATGCAGAATACAACGTAGGATGCACATTCTCCTTATCAACCTGTGGTATCCTCGGGTTTCCCGTCTTAAAGGTTGACATCAGGGGCTTCTTCGGCATCGAGTCGGTCGCTTGAGGGTTCGATGTCGGTGCACACATACTGACTGCGTTCAATTTAGCGTTGTATGATGATATCGCACCGCCTGCGCTCGCTAAAGGCCTGGAAGGTTTAAGAGGTGAATGGTGCTTTCTTTGGATGTTCGGGGGATTGAATGCTAAATTTCCGTTCGAGTTTTGCAAAGCGTGACGCGGTGATTGCTGCCTTCCCATAGACGGCATCGGAGCACGACTGATCAAAGTTGAGGATTGTCCGTAATTTTCGTCCTGAAAATCGTCTTGATATATCTGTAGGGGCTCGTTAGGGCCGGCAAAACGCGTTGATTTGGCCATTTCGGCCCTCTTGATTGAAATGGATTTTATAGCTGCAGCTGCGCTGACTGTTTTCCGGACCGTGTAATGCCGGAGCGCGGAGAAAAACGGGATCCCGGCCCTTTTGATTGAAATAGAGCTTATAATTGCAACTGCGATGACTGTGTCCGGATGGTGTCAATGCCGATAGATGCAGAGAAAACCGAATATCGCCACATCAAGCACTTACTGCACTTTTAACCTTTCCGTGATCCTGCACAGTGGAGACAAGAGTGAGGCAAGGGCAAATCTCAGATATCGCTGCGAATAGAGCGCTGAGGAAGGATACCGTACTATTCCAGGGCGGAGGTGAGCAAGTACTCGAGCATTCGGGAGTGTCATGTAAAACAGTAAGGCAGAAATGCGCAGCCGTCAAGAAAGGCGTTTGTACAGCGGGTAACACAGAACGGAGTCAATGATGGCCAACGATAGGTGAACCAAGATAGAGAGGAGACGGGACAGGAAAAAGGGAGGGGAAACTAGATCGTCAAATCCGTCTGGGGATGAAGAGTGACACACAGATGCCCATGCAATGCCAATGAGTAGGAGCGTCTCGGTTGGTAGGTGATATGTACTACTGCACGTGCAGTCTCTTCCGGACGGTTCTGACAGGAGGAAGTGGAAGAGGTCATTAAGGTTGGGTGGATACTGGGCCATTGAGTTTCTGGCCAAATGAAAGCCGGAAAGGGCAGAGATGATGGGAAACTGGGAAGCAAGGTGCAAGGGCTGAGAGTGCAAAGTGCTGGCGTGGGAACATCCCCCGAGAACCCCCCCAGCTCGGCTTAGACCGCCAACTCAGCAGTGGGGCTAGTTACTGAGTGGGGCCAGAATGGGTCTATGATCCCGGCAGAAGAAGCCCAGCTCGTAAAGGATTGGTTGAGAATGCTCTGGGCTGACACAATGATGGTAAGCTTGATAAGTGCCCAGATAATCTGGTCTTTAATGGGAAGCTAGAGGGCCCATTGACTTGGTGGAACCGATATACCCGGCTAAGACGGTTTGGATGGAGTACGAGGGTACCTCCTTGTAATGATCCAGGTGGAATTCACGATGCGACCGTCGGACCCGATCAACATTTGTGTGATGAAAAGAATTGAACCAGGACTTACGACTTGACACTTTGCGGCTTTAATTAGATGCAGCAAGGCGAGAGGTAGCCGTGTTGATTGAGAGCTTATCAGGCAGACACAGGGCCGGATTTGATAGCCACAATTAAGTTCGGCCTTTTTGCTGCGTCGAACTTTGTCCGATTGACTGAAGTATTAATAGCGCTTCAAGACTGAACCTTGCTTGGGACACAAGGCAGATGTCTGTTCGCTAAACGGTGATGATGCAGATCGATCAACTGTCACTACTCGTACGTACACCTATTCGATTGATGATTTCCCGGGAATCTTATTTCCTTTTCCTTTCACTGTCCTCTTCCTTTCCCCTCTCGCAATCCCGTAGTACGGGTACTGGAGTCGTCTTTTACGTGGTGTAGCTACAGCTCGTAGTCGGACACAATGTGCGACCAAAGTAGCTATAGTTTTTGCAACGAGTGAAAGTTGTTTGGTCTTCATCAATGGTATCCTAGCGATTGGATATCGTAGCTAGATTGTGGGTGAAGCGGCGCGTAGGCTGCCCCCAAGATTGGTTGCAGAAGCCGAAAAGAGGGGGTGTCGTGAATTAAGACGCGTCACGCTGGAAAAATTGACGCGAGCCTTTGTTGTTTTTTATAGGTGCGCGTTTGACCTATCATATCGCTAGGTGTATCTTGATTGCCGGTTTAGTTTAGATGGTCGGCATCAAGTACCATTGTGCTTTCTTGGCATTTTTCTGCATGCACTTTGGCTTTTGTCCAACAGGAGACCATATACTACCACATTAACCCATTTAGTACATAGTGTGTACAGTGTGCAGAATCTGTAATTTGTGTCGGTACGGACTATATCAAATCCATTCAAGACCAACACCAGAATACAATCGTCATTAAGGATTCAGGGGGCCTCGAGGGAAGACAAAAGATAGAGACTTGTCTTATAAACCAGCCTGAATTGCATTTCTACCAAATATTTTACTATCCTACTAGGCAGTCAGCAGATACCTAATATGAAGTCTTATATATAGAAGACGGTCGTTTTCCCTCTAGAACAAGTTACTATTCCGTCATATAAGTGCCAATAATGCCTTTCTGTTCTAGTCTAACCGCCATGTTAGACAGTAATCCTTTGCTATCCCAGTCGTCCTTGTTTTAAGTGTCCATGTATCTGCTCCCTTGCCTCTCCCTCCGAGCCAGTAGTAATGCATCTTGGAAATCCTTCGCCACAATGTCGACACACCTGACACAGAGACTCATTCACATACACTCACATAGGTACACATAGGACAAGCTGACATTGGTACTGACAGTGGTAACAGTTGTTCCAAATGGGACACAAATAACCCTGAATATTCTCCATGCTAAAGGTAAGGTCTTCCACCAGCTTCTCAACAACGGCAACTAACGGCTATTAATAGGATATATATCTTGGACGGCCCAAAGGGCACCTATACTCCAGACCTACGCGCCTCGTCTATTTATATTAGCAAGGTCATTGCCCTACTATGTACCTAACCAACCATGCTTCATTCACCTTCTAGTCTCCTTGTGTCGAGGGCAGAATCCTAAATTGGCCTCACAAAGTGTGTACCGTGTGCAATGTCATCATGATCCGGCCTACGTGGCCACACCGACACCAAGAGTTAGGGGGGGTGTTGGCCTCTGAAGACGAGGCCCGGCCGAACAGCCAGCAAATCACCGGTCTAAAGCAGTGGCCGCGATCATCGCGGCCATGTCCATGACCGCTACGAAAGTGCAAGACTGTCTTTGACACTGATGATAAAGAGACCATAACGGTCTTAGCGAGTTGCTGCTCCAAGACCTGGTGTCTCCACGCATAGGACAGATAGATAGGCAGGTCGAAAAAATCGAGGGAGGGGGGAAAGGGGGGAAGAAATCCTACTGGTACATACATAACGTCCCTCTCCTCTCAAGTCTCGGTGAGGATGGATCATGGGGGCGCAGAATGCTAGTGAGTTGACCATTCATCGGACCCAGACATGAGTCAAAAGGGAGCGGGTGAGTTCTTTTCCTATCCGTCCCCGTCTAACATACATACCAACCCTGCAGGTTCTAGATAGTGTGGCTGCAGTCTGCAGTTACTAACATACAATAGTTGACCGGACTTACTTCATGGTCGTCTCATACCTAACCTAACCTACCCAACACCAACACCCCCACTCAGGCTAAAATATGTGCGGAACGAAGCTAGTAGATAGGCAAAGCAGCAATAGACAAGCTGGGGGCAAGACAGGTTGCGAAAACAAAACTGCGGGGAGGGACTCGTTGACAATGCCCCCAAAACTATATATCATCGAGCCTAGTCGGATACCTATTCGCAGTCAGAAAATAGATAAGCGTCCAAATATCTCTGTCCATAGGTGAAGGGGTTGATATGGGGGGACTGTAGGTAAAAATGTCAAATGTTTGTTGTGGTAGTTTGTCGCACGGACCCACGGCCTCATGTTCTCCACTGATCCGGTTCATAGACGCCAATCCCGGGAGCACATTCCAACAAATGAATTCGCTCGCCCGGTTAGCTCAATCGGTAGAGCGTGAGACTCTTAATCTCAAGGTTGCGGGTTCGACCCCCGCATCGGGCTCAATTCCCGATGCTTCCAAGTTACACTTGGAACATCAACCTCTCTTTTTTTCCGTTTTTTTATTGTTTATTGTTTATTTTATTTTTGAAATAGTCCAAGGCCTTGGTGTAGATATATTGACATTGTTATTCTATCCAGTGAGGTTCACAGTGATATCGTTATATTCTCTGTTCTATTAACCCCTTATCCCATTTGTATTAAAGTGCGTCACGTTAGTTAGACTTCCCCCCTTTTCCTTCTTGCTTGCCCATATTTAAGGCTAGATCCGAGTACCTATCATGATCTGCAAAAAGGAGTTGAACTGTACTCGTAAGTAGACCAAGTAGAGATGCTCTTAATACGCTTGAAAGTATCTGATAGAAAAACACTTATTTTTTCCCCAGGCGTCCAAAAAACTAACTGGGCCATTCTCCCTTGAAAGACTCGCTCCGAATATCCTCGTCTCGACACCTTAGCCATTAGCCTCTGCAGAGTAAGGCCACGAGACATCTTGCCCCTTTTGAATAAGGTAGCCAAAGATCACAGCCGGGGTAGATGACTGGACAGAGTGCTGTAAGTGCAGGTTTGGTTTGTTTTATTGCCAGGATATACTGCTACAGTGGGCGTCGGAGTAAGGCAGTTTGTCATGTTGGAAATTCTTGCCGGATAGATACATTTGTCATACCGGACAAGAAGAAACATGACTATGACCCTTCTTGCTGACGTCGGACTTGCGACCGCCACGTTATTCCTTTTTGCCTTGCTGTGGTTGTAGTTGTAGTTAGATCGATGTATACCTACTTATCGGTGTTTGTTTGTACGTCGACTACATTAAACATACAACTTGATGATATGGAAGCGTGGCGAAGTTCGTCTTCTTTTATCATGCACAGGACTTTGGAACGTAGGTAGGTAGTGAGTGTGTCGAGCGTCAAACAACAAGGATTGTATGAGGTGGTCTGAGGCCCTTTCATAGGGTAGAGGTGAGATACGTGGGTTCCTGATCTGATATTGCACATTGAACTAGGACGAGGAAGCTTGACCTAACCCAGGGGAGTGGTTGGTACAGAGTCGAAGCCTGCCTATCCACCTAGCCGCTGGAGAGGGGGGGGGAAACAACAGAGAAGCCGCCCAGAAACTAGGCAAACAGAATATGCCGACGGGTGTAGCCGGTTATGGTACACGTAAGGGATAAGGAGCGAGGAATCACAGCCGCCCTGAAATGAAACACCCGGGGGGGGAAACGAGTCACAAGTAAGGGATAATACATCGTTACCTAGTTGGACGAAGACGCCCTGTTCCGCCCCCTGGTCTTTCTATGGATGGATAGATCCATAGTGTTCCTTTGTATAACACATGACAACCAATACCTGCCAAGTTTTGCCGTTCATTATGAGGGTCCGGGGGGGTAACAGGCAGTTGTGTTGGTAAGAAGGAGAGAGACGAGTCCTACCTAATTGGTTCAGGGGCCCCTGTACCTACATCGCGGCTGTGTGACGAGCGAGAAAATGTCCGGTTCTACCACCAATGACTAGGTTGAGGGAGAACGACGACCTTGGGCTTATCACCTATATCGCGGGGCTTATGAACCTCGACTGTGATTGTATTCTCCCGCTCTATTCTGCCAAAGAGCGGTTCCCGCTGAGGGAATCTTCGAAGAGGCTCTCCCGTTTTGAGGGCGAACACGCTCAGGTTCGATGATGGAGAAGAAGAAGAAGACCGCAGGTTGAAAAACTGTTCACCAATCTCTCTGGCCGAGGCCTCGTTAAGTTGTGGCTGTATGAGTTCCCTGTCACTGTATTCGGTCTTTATGCCGACCTCGAGATGGAGAGTCAATCTTCGGAGGTTTTTGAAACCTGTTGCTAGTGTTTCGATGATGTCGATTGGCTGTGATGAACATTTTCCGTTAGTTTGATCTTTTCTGGTCCAGGTTTGTGGGTACACCTTTTTTGCTTTCTTTCTTTCTTTCTTACCCATTCACCGTGCCGGTGGAGATCAAGCTCCAGGGTCTCAATATCGGCGCAGAGCCTGTCAAGTTCTCGCAGCTGCTCGACGCCAAAAGTCGGTCTTGTATCTTCAGCCCTAAAGGGCTCGAATGCGTGCAGGCACAAATGCTTCAGTCCCGGGTGGTTTCCGATAAGGCCAGGTGAAAGTCCGTAACCCCTGACGGTGAGGCTTTCCAAGGTGCTGAAAGACATGAGATACTCTTCCCATACCGCTTTATTGATTCCACAGTACTCGTCGGTGTGCTGCTGAACGACGAGGTCTCGGGGTCGAGCGTAACCCGTGGCGAGCTTTAAAAATTCAGACGAGGATCTCGGTCCCAGGCTGAGTGATTCCAACTTGGACCATTGGAACCTCTGCTGCCAATGGTGCCACTCGTCTTCTCGAGGCTGGTACCCGCTAAGCTCCAGCTTCCCTAATGGTGGGAATTTCTCGTTACCGGAAAACCGAAAGCTTCGTATTACTGCGCGACGATGGATCTGAGGCATGCACCCGCCATACCCACCTATCAGTTTAAAAGAAAAGAAGTTTAGATTGGGACAGGCGAAGAAGAACTGCTGGAGACTCCGCATTAAGTCTTTCGGCGGACCCTGTGACCGTCTTGGGGTGTACCAGGGATTCACCGAGACTTCAAGGGCTACCACATTCGGCATATCGGCCGAAACCTCTCGTTGCCCATCCACATCCACAGCCCCCCCGTACAAGTGCCACGATATCTTCTTCTTGTTGGTGACAAGGCGCTCCAGGTCCTTCTGTGGCATCCCGTGGATATTAATCCTGGTCGGGGGTTGCATAAGGTACCTAGTTAGCAATATGCACTTCTACCATAAAATAGGAGAGAAATTGCTGTCATACTTGACCCGTTGTAAGTTGGGAAGGCTATCGACGAGCTTCAACAGCCGTTTCTGCATAATCTCCCGATAGGGGTCATCGAATAACCCAACTTCCAACTCACGCACCGCTCTTCTTAGTCGGTCGTTTTTCTGATCCAGGAGTCTATTGCACAATGAGGTCACGCGCTTCATACCATCCTCTTCCACTCCTTGGCGGAGACGACCTAATCTCCTTCTACCTATTGTCAAGGGAACACTTCTGTGGAGATAGGGCATGGCCATCGTGTTCCAGGCACGCGATGTCAAGCACGCATTGTAGAAGTCCTCCCTGTCTAGCTGTGAAGCTCATACGGTACGTCAGACGGAACGAACGAATATTGTGTGGCTGGATGGGGGATCCGAAAATAGGTAATTAGGTACTTTACTTACCAGGGCAAAAATGAGGGCCCATACGTCGAAATTAAGGGAAACCGTCATAGGGTTACTCAACTGGGGAAAGTCGGATTCTGTAGAAGCCATCGGGTTGATTTTCATATATTTTCCGATCAGAAATGTTCTTGTTGGTGAATGATTTTCGTCGGTTGTCGTTGGCAGTCAGTTTGGACGTTGGGGCCGTGATGGATTCCGCTTCAGCCCCTGAGAGGGGGGGGAGGCGAAGAGGGGATAGTCTCGGCTTTTATATGCAATGTGCCCCCCGTCGGTTACGGGCTGCTTACGCCGTATTTGAACGTCACGTTCGGTGACTCCTTCGGTCCCCTGTATATATGGGGCACAGCAGGCAGAAGTGAAAATGTCCCGAAGGCATCATTTCACTCGTATACCTATACTAACTTGGACCGATTGAGGTTGGATTGATTTATACTTGAATTATTATTCGACTCGGGATGGTGCGCATGCCATTTACGCCTTGATTGATATACAATTCGTTAGAACAAAACGTGTTTTCTCAGGGTCTCATGTTATGCTGTTCCAGGTGCTTCATATGCAGGACCTTACCTTAGGTACACTTCGCACTTTTCGTTTTGTAGACGTCAAGCTTAATGTCATTTGCGTAGTAAAGGTTTGATGCCTTGTGTTATACCTTTGACATTGTCTCAACCTTTGGGCTGTGGCCTCAGATATTCGGCCACAGCTCACCGGTTCCCCTTGTGCTCCTACCCGATGAGGCCGGGATTGGAGGGCCGTAGGTAACGATTGCATCGGACACATCAGGAAAGGCTATCCCTGGTCGGCTCGTCCGAGGTACACTCCGAAGATGAATGACCGGAATATGCCACTCATCCCTCTTGTTAAGCCCAAAGATTAATCCGACCTGACCCACTACTTAGGCAGTGTCAGAGTTCAGTGGGGACTTTTGCTTCGCCTACGTTACCTACTACATAAGATAAATTGCGAAGCGATATTTTCCAATCGGTCCAGTAGCTCAGGTACGTTGGTCTTACGATAAAAGCCCAAGTCTGTCATAAAACTAACGCATACAAAATAGTGGTAGAGCGTGGGATTGCAGACCCCAAGGTCACGCGTTCAAATCGCGTTTGGGCCTCGAATTCTTTTTTTTTTTTCGTTTCCGTTTTTTTGAGGGGGAGTTTGGTGTCAGGTAAAATGGTGGATTTTTCTTTCTTTTTGGAGTGAGTGAGTGATATTGCGCTTATATGACAAGTGATAGGTACCTAGGTAGGTCAAACCCATGGATGATGCTCTTTTTTAGTAAAGTACCTAGGTAGGTAGCTAGTTCGTGAGACATTATATGCTTTATCATAGAATTCGATTCGACCGATAGAGGGGAGATGTCGCTGCGCTAGAAGACGAAAAGATGTCGTGATACCTGTTAGGTTATGTGTGTACTTTATAGAGTCAAACTGCCGGATAGGTCAAGGAAGGTACTTAGAATCTCTTCTCTTTTTGTGTATAAATATATCACGCTAAGACATGCATAGTCTCACGTCTGCGCTTCTCACTTTGGATCTAAGATCCCATACGGATGATAAGCACTTTAGGTATAAATTGAATACCTAGGTGCAAGCTTGATAATAGAGTGTGAGTAAAGTAAAATGAAGTCTGAATAAAGGACTCTGATCAGAAAAAAAGTATTTTCCCCTAGTCTACCGGTCAGTCAATCCACTTAATGCGGGATAGAAAGCAGTTGTTCCAACCAACAAGGTTTCGTGGCCCAATGGCAAGGCGTCTGACTACGAAGAGCGATTCAACAGCAGTGGGATCAGTCTTGGTTGTAATCAGGAGATTCTGGGTTCGACCCCCAGCGAGATCATCATATAAAAATTTCTTCAAAGACTTTAAATTTTTGACGATTCTTTTTGACCCCTCCAAGCTTAGTTTATGGACACAGTGTGTATGTCTTGTGCTCTAGACTTGTAGTGGGATATCTACTCGTAAAAACGGCAGGATCAAACAAAGTTGAATGGTCAAGTAATGTTGACTTGTTTACATTTTTTTAAGAAACGTTCTTGCTCCTTGCTACTTGACCTAATAACCAAACTTAGCCTGCTATCCTACACGTACTCGTATGAGTAGACACACGCAGGAATGATATTATAGCGCCACATACCAGGAAATCGTCCCAAAACGACATCCTCTCAGCTACCCCTCCATTGATGTAACCTCTCCACTTTCGAGCTTTCGTGAGCTGAGCGCGTACATACTGTAGACAACCCACCCCTCTAATCCGTTATGTAAAGAAACCCAAAAGCTGCCACGTGAACAAAAAAACAGTAAACCCACGATGCTAGATTGGCGGGACGACTATCTAACCTCGTTGCAAGAGGCCGAGCGCAACAATCCCGTAAACAAGGATCTAGTCGAAGCTTGTACGTTAAAAAGTTCCCTTTTCCCTCCCTCCCTCCCTCCCTCCCTACTCCACCGCCAGTTACGACCTATTTACCAAACCAACCACACCCCCTCCCCTACCAAATCCAGAAATTAACAAACAAACAAACAACAACAAAAGGTTCCCAACTTGCCGATCGAGTCGCAGCCCTCGAAGCCGAGAAAGCAGCCAATTTCTTCCAATCCACGGATACAAAAGCGACGACAAAGATAAAGACAAAGACCCAGAACCCCGATCATTCCACCGCAGACGCGACACAGCTACGTCTCGACCTCGCCGAAGCTCTTCGCGGAAAAGGCCAGGCGCAGGCCCGGTTGAAAGCCGCCGAGGCCGAGCTCGCTACGTTGAGGTCCAAGTCCAAGGTAGAGAGTAAGCGCGTCAGCGAATTGGTCGCCGAGCGCGGCGCGTTGGTGGCTAGGGTTCGTGATTTGAACGAAGAGCTTGAGAAGAAGAGGAAGTTCCTCAAGGTACGTGATTTGGGCGGGAGGAGGGAAAAGGGAAGGGGCATTGGGCTTGCTTGGTCGATTATACGGGCGTGCTCGCTAATCCAGTCTTATTCTATATAGGATGTCCAGGATGACAACCTCACGCTGAATATGGAGCTCAACGTCACCTCGCAGAAGTTGGCCAAGGTACAAGCCGAGAATACCGAGCTTGTTGACCGTTGGATGAAGAGGATGCGGCAAGAGGCCGATGCCTTGAACCTCCAGAACGAGTCACCCAACAAACCTAGGAGATAATGAAAACGTATAAAGGCCGAAAAAAGGCAACATTCATCGTTGTTTTGCTTATCTTGGCAATCATCTAAAACCCATTCTCGTTATTTATACAGTAAGTCTTCGAACACGCTAATATCGCTCACAACCTGGCAAGCTGTAGCTTTCCAGTAGATTATGCGACACGCATACTGTTACGCTGTGCCCCCGGTTACCCGAGGACCACCGGCTAACACATGCTTTGTGTAGAGGGCACGAGTCTTCTACACCATCTTAGTAACCCGACGCTATTTTCTAGTCGAGATATAGTATTCCCCTTCGGAGCCAGTCCAGCTGACCCAGTTCTCATGATAGCGGAAATATTCCACGTCCAGAATACTCGTGGCGACATCGTTAATGGCCGTCTTGTTGTCGTGTACGAAGGATTTCAGGGAAATGATCTTGCAGCCCTTTTTCAAGTCGAGGAACATGTTGATGAGGGCGTCATTCAATGTCGAGGTGAACGCTTTGTTGTTCACGAGTATGACGTCGGCTTCCTTTAGTTTGTCGAGGATTTTTGCATTTGTCCGGAAATCCCCGCGCTCGAGATGGACCCTCCCCGGTGCAACACCCCAGAGCATGCACCGAGATCTAAATTCTTTGACTTGGGCGTCGGCGAGATTGCAAGCGTTCTCCATCATCTCACATCCGTAACTCCGACAACCGACCTCAAGCGCTGCCTGGAGGACAACATTACCCACTCCTGAACCCAGATCGACGAAAACTTGGTCCGAGGTCATTTTGGTCTGTTCAACCAGTATTTTGGTGACGAATGGATGCAAGAGTTCACCGTAGACATTATCGCTTCCGGCATTGTATTTCGTGAGCAATTCAACCTTTGGGGCAACAGTCCGGTCATAGACTTGGGTGAGGATCAAGGAGACCAGACTGGATGGCAGGTGATGAATGCGATCAAGGTGCTTGGCGATGGTCCCGTTTTCTACCAACTCTGAGAGTCTCGTGTTATAATTGTCAAGGGCTGCGCGGAAGGCCTGGACGTCTCGGTACTTTTCGCTAGCGGCTCGCTCCATCTGTCTCCTGTAACTCGTGTTATGGTCGATAAAGACCTTTGATTCCTCTTCGGAGAGATATGTCTCGGCTACGCTTTCAACAATGGCAAGGATGTCCTTCACGGCATCGATCTTGTCCTTTTGCCAGACGAGTTCGTATCTGCGATATATAGTAAGCACATGTGCAGATAATATATACTCATGACCCGCGCTAGACATACCTCTCGCGCGCGCAACGTGAAGGATATTGTACTTCAATCGGCACCTCGCTGTCTTTTGCGCCCGATATTGGCGGACACTTGGTTGCCCTTGAGGCCATATCGGCTCCATGAATGATAGGAGGCCTTCTGACGTCGTCGGTAAATGCCAACTTGTGGCGCAACTTGCGGTTGTGATCAACCGGTCTGCCATGGTTATGGCGTATGCGCTTCCTGAACGGGTCACCATCTTCTTCTTCGGATTCGGAGTCGTTCCCAAAGGCAGGCGAGTCGCGAGGCGTACTCATGGCCGCCTTGCGCTTTCGGTCGAGCCGCCGCTCGTCGGATGAGGAGGGGTACGGAGACGTGCTCTTAGGTCGCGACGTGGGCGGGCGAGGCGACAGCGTGTTTGAGGGAGTGAGATTACGAGAGGATGCGTATGATTTGTTGGTTATAGGGTTCGGTCGAGGCTTGCTGGGCACGACGACTTTTTCTACTCGCACGACGGGTCGCGCCGTCTTGGGCTTGGCTTTCCCGCCGAAGAGTCCCATGGTCGCGGTCTCGTTGGCGGCGGGCGCAAGGCTGAGAGAAGGTTGTGTGGGTTCGAAGAGGTATAGATCGGTATACAATGATATTCGACGATGCCTATATCATTATAGGCTGAAAAGAAAGAAATGCCGAATTTCCGGCGGAGTCGGCTTTGTCTAAATGAACGTGATCGTATGCGCGCCGTCTACGTACTCGTACTTGCTCATGTGCGATGCGTGTAGGTAGTTGGGAGTTTCAAACGGTGACTAAAAGAGAGGGGCAGAAAAATGAAAAAGGGCAAGATCCAGGGAGACCAGGCCGACGAGTAGAGAAAACGCAAGCAGATGGGCGAATGACAACGATTAGGTAGGTACTACCTTGTTGCAAAAAAGAAAGTGATGCTTCCCACAACCCTTCCTTTAGGACTCTTTTAGAAAGAATAGATGCCTACGAGTACCGACAGAGAGGTACTACGTGTAGGTACGTACAGTGGGGACCCATTAGAAACGAGCACCACGATGTTTTACACCAAAACTCAACATGTTTAAGAATACATAACATAACAACAACATGGTCTAATATCTATTAAAAATAAAAGTATATAACGGCTATCAATAGCTTTTATATTATATAGGTACTTAATATATACCTACTTTTCTAATTTAACTATTAAAGAATATACTTACCTACTTTTTTAGCAAAAACTTAAAACATATATAATTAAATAAATAAAATAAGTATTAAATATTTCTTTTTTTATTTATATTTATTATAGTATGTCTAACATATTAAAACTACCTATAGCCTTATATCTTATAAATTGACAGAGTTATTGCAATTATAAATTCAAAAAAAAAGTTTAGTTTTGCTCGTTTCTAGTGAGGAGTGACTGTACGTACCTTATCTAGGACGCGGCACGTACTCGTACGCTAGTAGGGCTTATGTACATGAAAGTACTTGGCGTAACGCGCAAGGTAATGAGGTGATCAGGGTGGTCTACCGAGAGAGTTCGTCGTCCTTGAGGTATCGGATATGTACTCGCTAAAATCCCCGCTAAAATATGTACTGTGTACCTGGTGCCAAGCAAGGCGAATTTGTAGGCACCTACTGGGAAGCTTGACTCGACGCCTGAAGGGTTCAACTGCATATGGACCCCACCTTCTCTTTCGAGTATAGTTGTATTAGTCAGGCATATGTGCCTTTTGGTGCACGTACCAAGCCAGCAGTGCCAGCATATTTTCTAGACTACTACCTTACATCGTCGACTACGTGTATTCAGTAGAAAAGCACTATTGTAAATCCGGCATATTCGTTTTCAAGAAGCTAAAAACACAGGAAGGTCTCCTACAGAGTCCTCGATTTGATGGACTCACTTCTGTACGTACTCGGGAGACTAACTGGGGTAGGCAGAGAGCACTGTGGGCTCTTTACCATGCTCCCTGAACTGTTTCCGATACTTTCCATGAACGGCTTTGTCAACTTGCTGCGTTAGCAACGCATTTACTCGCCTACCTGGGTTATAGCCCAACTCGGGATAAATATGGATAGAATTGCGGCGAATCCTGATTGGATAAGTAGCGAACAGCCGGGTATTGAAACTGAAAGGACCACGCAGGCTTGAAATTAGCAAGTGTCAAATCCCCTTTTAGCAACAAAGGGCACTTCCACTGTTTCTTTTACAGCTACACATACGACCACCCAGCATGTTATTGGATACCCGATGGCTCATCATTACCTAGGAACAAAGATGGGTTTGTTCCTCATGTCGAGGAAGAGGCAAATGGCCTTGTTTAGAAGACGTGGTAATAGTGGAATACAAGGGATTTGGTTTCGACTGTCACCGGATGAGGAACTCAGCCGATGAACCTTTTATGCTCGCTTTGACATTGTTACTATTAGGGGATATATGGTATCTCCATACAATGGCTCTTTATCACAGGATTCTACTGATATATGCAGTGAAAACACCATCAAATGAATCTTGATTCTTGGAAGTTTCACATTTTAACGAAAATTCCGATCAGGAATCGGCACAGAAATTACTAACATGTTATTGAAAACTATTTCAAAGGGAGGCTTTTCCCATCTGCTCATCGCTCTAGGCTTTGCAACCCAGTTGGTGAAGGGTCAATTAGAACCTGACTGCAATCCTCTTCAGAAAGATTGTCCAGCAAAGAAAGCTTGGCCAAAGGAAAACTACTATATAGACTTCACAAAAGAAACAGGGCCACCCAAAGACTGGACCATTGCCAACTATGAAGTCATAGACTTCACCCCCAAAGGCGCCGAGTTTACATATGGGAAGAAAGGCGATGCCCCGAACATGTGGACTGACTTCTACATGCTCGGCGGCCGATACGACGTAGAGATGCAAATAGCACCCGGACAAGGAATCATCAGCAGTGCGGTACTGTGGTCCGACATTCAAGACGAGATAGACTGGGAATTCTCGGGTAACCAGCACGGCGAACAACCATTCCCACCCCCTGACGGAATGTGGACTGTCGAGACCAACATCTTTACACAGGGTAAGATGTGGGATGGAGCAGCGACGTATCAAAAGGACGCATACAAGCCTACTACACAGTTCCACACCTACTCGGTCGACTGGGATGAGAACCACATGGACTGGCTGGTCGACAATAAGGTAGTACGAAGCTTTAAAGCATCGAGTACGCCGTACGGATTCACCTTCCCCCAGTCGCCGATGAAGTTGCAACTGGGTGTTTGGGGTGGAGGTGACCCGGCCAATGGCTACTGGACAATCCAATGGGCGGGTGGAGAGATTGATATGGCAAAAGTTCCTTATACGATGTATGTGAAAAGCGTCAACATCACGAACAAGTATCCGGCCTGCGAGTACAAGTATACAGACAAGGTAAGTGGTCCTGTTCCTGTGATTCGAAACGGCCCCGCGGTGTAAACTGACATGTATTACCTGATAACCTTATAGACTGGAAAGATTAGCGGTATCGACAGGATTCAAACTGGCTGTGGACCTACTCCCTCGTCTATAGCCAAGCCTACGGAGAAAGCAGTCGTTGCGACGCCACCTGCAAAAGGACCTGTGAATGCAGATCTGAAGGCACAAGATGTCGGCAGCGCAGATGGTGTTGTTGGTTCTTCTTCGTCGTCGTCAGTACCAACTCTGGCGACTGCTACCGGCGGCTACCCCATTAAACCACCATCGACAGGTGCTACTACGGGTTCTTCGTCAAAACCGACTCTGGAATCCCCCACTGGTGGATATCCAGTGTCTCCAAAGCCTTCGACAGCTAGTGAATCTTCATCGAAGCCAACTCTGGTATCCCCTACCGGTGGCTACCCTGTTAAACCACTATCGTCTGCCGTTAGTGAACCTTTGTCAAAACCGACTCTGGCTACCGGCACTGGTCGTTACCCGGTGTCTTCGTTATCGTCAAAGCCGAGTCTGGAATCCCCTACTGGTGGGTATCCCGTCTCGCCGAAGCCTTCGACAGCTAGCGAATCGTCGTCGAAGCCGACTCTGGCTAGCGACACTGCTCGTTACCCGGTGTCTTCATTGTCATCAAAACCGACTCTGGCTACCGGCACTGGTCGTTACCCGGTGTCTTCGTTATCATCAAAGCCGACTCTGGAATCCCCCACAGGCGGATATCCAGTTTCTCCGAAGCCTTCGACGGCTAGCGTATCTTCATCGAAGCAAGTGTCTTCGTTGTCATCGGGGCCAACACTCGTATCCCCTACCGGTGGTTACCCTGTTAAATCACCGTCGTCTGCCGCCAGTGGATCTTCGTCGAAACCGACTCTGGCTAGCGGCACTGTTCACTACCCGGTGTCTTCATTGCCATCGGTAGCTAAGGGGTCTTCATCGGCATCAACTCTACCTACTGGCACTGGCGGATATCCGGTTGCTCCGCCATCTAGCACGGGAGGGATCCTTAGCACCCTAAGCTCTCTGATTCTTGGAACTAGCTCTGCAAGTGCGTCCTTGTCATCGGTTGCGCCATCTGGGACCACCGGCAGTCTTGGGCCGAGCGACTCGAAGGCCGTAACCGCGAGCACCATCTCTACAGTATATTCCACCAACATCTACACCGTCACATCCTGCGCCCCGACTGTGACGAATTGCCCGGTGGGACAGGTCACCACTGAACTGATATCTCTAACGACTACGCTGTGCCCAGTAACCGAGTCTCGTAGCCCCTCATCGGTTGGTTCAAGTTCTGTGGCTTCTTTGACTGCACAACCGGCAACTTCCAAGGGTCCGGTCATCTTGCCTAGTTCCCCCTTGACAAGTAGCATTCCACCGTCTCTCGGATCGACCCAAACATCAACATCCGAAGCTATGCCGACAAGATATACATTCAGCTCTGAGATTACGACGTCCATCCTCTCGACCGTGTATTCGACGAATTTAGTGACAATCACGTCGTGTGCTCCGACTGTCACGAATTGCCCGGTTGGCCAAACGACAACTGAAGTCATTTCATTGTACACCACCGTCTGCCCCGTGACAAACACTATCATAGATGGGAAGACTTTCAGTGGAAAAGCCGATAGCACTGCCCCTCCAGCCGAGGCAACATCGCCGGCAGCTATTCCATCAAGTGGTATCAATCGGAACACGACAAGCCAATCATCTACTTCTTCCTCGCCTGTTCTCACCACGTCCACTGTATACACTAGCAGTGTGTATACAGTCAGCACCTGTGAGGCAGGGTCAGCAGATTGCTCATCGAAAATAGGGGCTGTCACTACAGAAGTGATACCGTTATATACAACCGTATGTCCTGTTAAAGAGACAGCCACCAACACAGCTTCATCCAAACCTACGAGCAGTGTCGCCTCCGTTTCCGTTCCCGTCACCACCCCTGTATACACCACCTCAACGGTATATTCAACAAACGTGTACACCGTCACATCTTGCCCTCCCGATGTGACGGATTGCCCGGCAAAACTAGGCGCCGTCACTACCGAGGTGATTGCCGTTTCAACAACCGTCTGTCCCGTATCAGACAAGAGCGTGCCCGTGGATGATAACCATACGACAGCTGTAATCACACTCAGTAAAACCATCAGCAACACAGTCGTGGTTATAACATCGACCGTCACATTCATAGACACCATTATCACCACCACCTCGAGAGCTAAAACATCCTCCCGTACAGCCGCACTGCCCTCGGGAGGAATCTACAGGAACACTACAACTACTACTTCCGAACCCTGCACGACAATAACGCTGGGGAATTATTTCACAACAGTCATCACTTATGCATCCATCACGCCATCATCATCGCCCACTACACTAACTTCCACTCTTACTCCTACAGCAGATGTACCAAGCTACTCCATAAGCCGGGATATAACCAACACCGGAGCAATGAGTACGAGTACATCATCATCTAGCAGGTCAGTTCCACCATCACCACCATATCTCCTTTCCTTTTCTTTTTCTCTTTCTCTTTCTCTTTTGTCATTATTATTCTTTATTCCATAATCAGTCATACTAGTCAGAGTTTCGTTACCTATACTCTTTCTGATACATATGGAAAAGAAACAGAATACCGACAACGCCCGGTCAAAAAACCACAACAATCACATCATCCGTCATCCACACCATATATCAGACCCTATCCGAGATACCACCCGGTAGTAGCAATAATAATTGCGTCTGCCCCCCTCCCGTAACCATGACCGTCACGGCAACTATTGCGGAAACTACCGTCACAAAGACGAAAACCAAAACCAAGACTGTTGAGCCGCCTTTCCCCTATAGTTCCGGTACTGGAATACCTGGAACGGGAACAGGAATCGGAACCGGTGTAACTAGACAGCCTTCGGATACAGCCGAAGCCGAGGCGACAGCTGCTGCGGCGCGTAGATGGTTTAGACGACATGGTCATGGTCATGGTCATGGGCATGGTCACTAATCAGAGGAGGAGGAGGAGGAGAAGGGGTAGGGAGTGGCTAAGGAATGGATGACATGGGCGTTCTTTTTTACGTGTGATCAGCAAAATCTTGGATTGACTACCTAACCTTAGGTACCTAGCCTATTTATTATTTTCTTTTCTATTTTCTTTTTCTTTGTAGAGTTTATAAAATTTCACATATATTCCCTCCCTCCCATTTACGCATCATCATCTACAAGGTATTTTCACACATGTAAAAAATCTGAAATTGCCTGGATACCTCGATGCTCTCTCGCCGTAGATCATACTTGTCTTATATCTTGATTTTTCACTGAATACAAGCTTGTCCGTTCAGCTTTGGATTCCCGAGGTTTAATTTCGGCCACGGCTAGATAATTTGGCATAATTATTTCATCTATAGTAGAATTTTAACTATAGGTAGTAGTATATATTTTGGTTATAACCAAACCCTTTTATTTACCCTCACCCACAACTCCGATGCAGACATACCTATACCTAACCCACCCACCTATGTTAATCCCCATCCATCAAAAGACCCCTCTCCTCCAGAAAATGGAGGTCAACAAACTCCAAACGCCCAGGTTAATGAACTCTCATTTTCCAATGCCCAAGTCAGTGAGTCAGTTCACACCTTCATATCCCCAAAATCTATCTGAGACATGCCAGGTGTGACGGTTGGCGAAGTCTCATTTGATGAACCCTTCTCTTCTTCCACCATCACATCACTTTCGACGTTCTGGCCGCGACGAGCGGCTTTCAACTGGCTCCATTTCGCCGCCCCCACAAAGGCGCCCCCGGCCACCGTTATCGTTCCCGCCCACACCTGCGCCTTTAGGAATCCCCCATTATCGGCCTCGATCAATGCGCCTGCAGTTGGTGGACCGGCCAGCGAAGCGAATGCCAATATGGAACATACCATCCCAAATCGGGTCCCTAGTTTGCTCGGGTCTGTCGTCAATGAGGCGAGTCCACCTACAAATACTATCACGAGTTTGTTAGACTAGTAGTCAAGTTCTTCGCTAAGAAGAACATATTGGCGCTAAGATATGCCCTATGCTCATTCTGGCTAGGGCTAAGCACGGTACTTTTTGGCGCCTAAGTGCTATTTTTGATTTTTACGGGGGCACGTGGATGCGGGGCTGGGCTGGGCTGGGGTCCTGGGGATAATAATAATTATGACAAGAACGAAATGATAGGTGTACTTACTTCCTTGAGTGGCGCCTGTAGCGAGGCCGTAAAACACGGACCACACATATAGACCCCCAACGTTGTGAACAGGGATCCAGACGTACAACATGATCCCGAGCCATAGGGAGGATACGATCAGAGCAGGCAGGGCGCCGAAATATCGATCGGCTGCGAAGCCGAGTAAGGGACGCACCGGGATGCCCACCGCGCTTATCACCACGAGGAGGTTCACGGCATTCTCCGGGGCAAGACCGACGATGGAGGTTGCGTACGTGTTTATAAAGAAGAAGCAGAAGTATAAGCCCCAGAAAACGAGAAACACGCCGACGGTAAAGAGGACGTAGGCTGGCTCATGGAAGGCTTCCAAATCTATAAGCGCACCCGACCTGCGCGGCGGTAGGCGCGGCCGCAGAAGAAGGTTGATGATGATGGTGAAGAACAGGGCTAGGTAGCCCTGTGCCTGAACAGCTCGGGCGAAACCAACCATCGGTTGGAGGTGCTGGACGACCAGGGGAAACAGTATACTGCCCGTACCACTACCGGCAGCCGCCATACCCAGCGCCATTGACTTGTTCTTCTTCCAGTACGAGCCGATAGTGGCCACGGCCGGCATGTACAGCACGCCCATACCGAGCCCCGTCAACAGACCCTGTGCGAGGAAGATCTGCCAGTACGTCGTGGCCAGACTAGTCAAGAAGGTGCCGAGCACGAGAAGGATCGAACCGAACAGGACCGTCTGCTGCACATAGCCCGCGTCGGCGGAGCGGCCGGAGACCGTGCCCACGAAAAAGGTGAGGAAGATCTGTAACGACCCGATCCATGCTACCTGGGATTCGGGTAGGGATAGCGCCGTCGTATAGTGAAGCTGGTAGACGCCGAACGAAGCGGAGTACCCCCATGTCACCGCATTGATGAGATGGCCCACGAGAATCTGGAGCCAGGCCCTGGTGCCGCCATCTGGGGCCGGCCCGGGGTCCCCCTTGACGATAGGGAATAACTCGAACGATCGGAAACGGTCAGAGAAACCCAATGCCATGCCTTCTCTTGGCTTGTAGACTTCTCTTGTCGAGCTTCTAGAGCGACTTTCCGTATTGAAGCTAAAACCCTGCGAAACTGTGGGACGGTCTGGGGGTGGGACTCGTGCCGAGGAGCTATGGTGGACCTGATGAAGGGAAAGACCTCATGGTACACCCTCCTTATTATAATCATCTACCAGGGATGATAAAGCGAAGCCGGAACCTAGGGCCCCGGGAAGAGGAAGGAGGACAAAGGAAGCCATGTAGGGCTATGGGGCTCCCGAACGGCGTAATCGGCGTAATCGGCGGTAGACTGTAGCTTATGCATTCTGTCGGTGAGGTATCCATCATTAACTGGGGGGCAAAGAACAGATGAGCGTAGAGTGAGGTCAGAAAGCCAGGAAGGAAAAAAGTCAGGTCGTAAAGGGAAATTATGGGGCCGTAGTGTATACAGGTAACTTAGGTAGGGTTGGATGAGGAAGGTCCGAGACACAAGTGAGCGTTGGATATGGCTAGACTGTTTTCAGATGCATCGGCTATCGTAGGTATGGTTATTTTAGTCAACCTTTGTTCAAAGGAATAGTCCTATCTCCAGTACCGTACTTGAATTACCTACATGACAGGACGGGGTGGAAAAGTCTAGTCTATCTATGTAAAGACGGCATCGTCGTCGCTCTTTAGCGGCAAAGATATTGAACCATCACCGTGACGTACCAAGGCAACCTAGAACTTCCCTAGAGCCATGTTAGCTCTCGTAGATACCAAACAAGCCAATGTAGGAGGGAAGAGCCTAACCTGGCTCTTGAGACGAGTGGAACTTTACTGAAGGGTTATTAGTCAGACTTGATTCGATGAGTATACAGATAATTCGATCTATATTTCGTGTAAGCACATCCGTTACCGGTACGCTAGCAGTCAGATCCTCTCCGGCAACTCCTTCAAATCTGGCCGGTGATCTACCGTGCATGATCGAGCTACACTTAGCGTTTTGCGTGGATTGTCCTGATAATCCTCCAAAAGGGGTTTATATAACGCATTAGTACCCAACTACGTGCTTCTCATGATTGACTCCTTCGTTATTCCTATATTCTTTTTCTCTGTTTAGTCTGTAATCGAGCCGGGCCTCGGTAGATAGAAGTAGATATGTGGGAAGGAACGGTTGGTTCCGTTTATTACCTCGTAACTTTCTGATGCTTGGTATGGGTGTAGGTTCCAGCCCTGTCACGCCCACGTTTATCAACATGGCCAGTGTATGTTTGAAATGCACATGGGGGGTTCTTACCTAATCGAGATGATCTTTCCATTTCCATGTTTCGGCGTTACATTACATCTCCCTCCTCCCTGAACCTATAGTAGCTGAAACGATTCTATAAATATCCATAGGGCTTATGTTTGACTTACTGTAGAAAATTTCGTGTCTCACGACAGGCTCTGTTCATTACCTCAGCAGAATATCACTTATGTAATAATAATATTTTTCATCCATGGTCTACGAGTACCACGCAAATGACTGTAGCCACAATGCTAAGTACTCGTAGGTACGGTAAGCCGCGGGAATTGGCCAATCAGGCTGACTGTGTGGATGTGGTCAAGGATGATCGTACATTTTGTGTTTCCCTCCTTCCTCCGAAAATTCTAAAAGGGTTGCTGTCGTGGTGGATGTCGAGTTAAGGTTTGTCCATGCTAAGCCAATCCTGCAAGTCACACCCCTGGGAATTCGTTAACACCCGTCTTAAGGCTTGCATATCTAGTCTTCTAGTGGTGACGGCCCTTGTATGCAGGAAAGAGGCGATGGCGTTTCCTGGCCGCGGACCTACATATCCGGGCCAGGATTCCGGTATGTAGATGGCCCTATGGGTAGGTATGGAGGTTAGGTGTGTTGACTTTTGTTAAATGAGTTGAGTAATCTATGACTAACCCTTTTCCCCATTACTAATGGTGTCACTCGCCTAAGCAGAGACCAAATGCTTGGATCTCACGTACATTCGGATATGGTCTGATGTTGACGAAATGCTTATCTCCGTTCCCCGATGCGACGTTGAAAATCTGATTTCTGCCTAGGACTCGCCGCATAATGGTTCTCAACAGTAAGTAGGACAACTAGAGAAAACGCACCGAGCGGTATACTAGGGCTCAAGGACAGTCGCTTGGCCTCAAGAACACCTGGTCGGACCTAAAAGGCCCAGACTGACCGCTTCTTGCTCGTGTTAGCGATCTCGGTGTTTTATGGACATTGGAAGGAGTGCATACTGACTTGAGACTGTGAGTGGGAGGCCAAAGCCGAGATTTGTACGGAGTCCATTACCAGATACGGGCAATCAGATAGGTTATCCTTACCCCGTAGCGAAATACGGTTCGGCTTCCAGCGGAAAACGCAAGTTCGGGGCCCCTGAACGATATGATGCTTAAATCAAGCGCAGGACGTTTAACTGGGGGAATCCTTCAAGACTACAAATCATGCCTTGGGAGGGACGAATGCAGCTCATTTCCCCTTGCGTATGTATCGTTGGTGGTTAAGGGTAACAATCTCGCCAAGGGGTGGTGTGTCACTGCTATGTCTTATTGGTGCCTTATTAAGTACACGTACAACAGTATCACGGTACCTGTTGCCTGGTTAGCGAGTTACTACTACGCTACCACATCTAACCGATCCTTTCGAATTTTCTGGACCCTCTCGGCATGCTTTACATCTGAATATACAGGCCGTGCGGCTGCATCTTGTATGTGATGATGCGTGTTCCACCGTTCCTTTGCCGGGGAACCGGGGACTGCCCGATACAATTTGGCACCTACCTACTCGTAGCCTAGCAGAATGTGAGCTTCTTCGATTTAAGGTACTCCCCTCGGCCCGGCTACTCTGTATCATGCAATACGGTGGCCGAAAGGCGTTTCGCACGGCAGTTGTTTTTGAACAGTCGAAGCGTATCTGAGAGGAGCTCCTTTACCTTGAAGTTTACTTTGCCGGGGGCTAACGCATTCTTCATCACGTTACCGTTAGAGGACTAACCTAGGTGTGATTCTCCATGGGATACAATAAGTGGTGTGTTTGATTTTGAATCGCCATTGATGAATTTATTTGGATCCAGGGTGCAGAAAGACGTGTCTCGGACATGCAGGCCAAGGGAGGAAGGATGGTGTGCCTGTCCTACTGCAGCCTCTACTGCGAGTACGTGCTTCGCAAGTGGTTGAAAAGAGGAACGATGAATGTGGGACACTGATGAAATGGGCAAGAACGCTACTAGCCCATGTACCCAGTACACTTCTATACACACGAAATACGAGTGTAAATATGTACCTATACTTACTTCATTCGCAATACGGCGTAAAGACCAATGGATGATGGGGGGGCCCAAGCGGCCTACCTGCGAGTACGACTACACCTTCCTGGCTACAACAACAACAGCAACAATAGTAGCAGCAGCAGTAGCAACAGCAGCAATAGCAGGAGGAGCAGCCATAAATCTAGGAGACCAGGCATCTGCGTCACGTAATGTAATTCTCATTCGCTACATAGTCCCAACACAGCACACATATTGTTATTGCTAAAAGAGTGGTAACCGGGTTACCTGCTCCGACAAGTATCCCGCACAGCCTCTCAATCCAAAAAGCCCCCCCCTTGGGCCGCTGTTGCCACCCTAGTTCCTACCCGCTCCATGTTCTCACGATGCCAATTCCCATCCACCGTCATGTGCCCTCACCAAGACACATTTCAGGCGGCCAGCGATATCCCCCCCTTCGATCGCTGAGGAGACGTGGTGTTCGTGATCGGTTATTCTGTCCCAGATCAACCGAACGCGATTGGGCTTGCTGCGCTTAGTCGTAGAATCTGCTTCGCGTTAGTCTCTAGCCAACTTGGATCAGTCGGGGCTCGATTCTCGTACTTGGCAGCATCTTGGTCGACGGCACGGTCGTAGAATTTCGCAGCGTCCTGATCAACAGCACGGTCGTAAAATTTAGCGGCATCCTGGTCGACGGCGCGGTCGTAAAATTTGGCAGCATCTTGATCAACAGCGCGGTCGTAGAATTTGGCAGCATCCTGGTCAACGGCGCGGTCGTAGAATTTGGCGGCATCTTGGTCGACAGCGCGATCGTAGAACTTGGCAGCATCTTGGTCGACGGCACGATCGTAAAACTTGGCAGCATCTTGGTCGACGGCACGATCGTAAAACTTGGCAGCATCTTGGTCGACGGCACGATCGTAAAACTTGGCAGCGTCCTGGTCTACCGAGCGGTCGTAGAACTTGGCAGCATCCTGATCGACAGCGCGGTCATAGAACTTGGCAGCATCTTGGTCTACGGCGCGTCGGTTGTAAAACTTGGCAGCGTCCTGGTCTACCGAGCGGTCATAGAATTTTGCAGCGTCCTGGTCAACAGCACGGTCGTAGAATTTTGCGGCATCTTGGTCTACAGCACGTCGGTTGTAAAACTTGGCAGCGTCCTGGTCTACCGAGCGGTCATAGAATTTTGCAGCGTCTTGGTCAACAGCGCGGTCGTAAAACCTGCACAGTCATGTCAGCTACCCATGTCGGCTTTATCAGGGGACGAGGAAACGTGCTTGGCCGTATCTTGGGCTGCCAAAGATTTCAGGAGTTTTAGGGCAGCTGCTTCCCCTCGAGAATTGAGCCTGTGGACCCCTTTTGTTATGGCCCGGTATAAAGCAGGCGCGGAAAAGACAAAATGCTCACACCCATACGCATGTCCTCGACTAGAGGTACGTATAATCAAACGGGCCTCAGGTATGACTACCTCTGCACTGGCTACTTGGGAGTTGATATAACTTGTTCATTCGAACTTACTTGGCAGCATCTTGGTCAGCAATGGGTGCTGCCAGTGCAGTCGCCATCAAAGGGGCCAACAGGGCAATCTTGTTGAAGTACATGGTGATTTGGGGGGAGATTCGAGCTAGAGGGAAGGTTCAGGGTGGCTTCTATCGGGAGAGGAGTTGTTCGATTTGCAAGACAGGCAGACATCGGGCAATCATCCCACGAACTTGGGGTGAGCTTATATATCCATCTTTGCTGGAAGCAACCATCGGCTCGTCTCAAAAAGTCGGATAACCGGCTTAGCTCTCTCCCCTATCTTGACGGCCCCCCTCTCCCTCCCGAAGATCTGAGTATCAGTTAGCGAAGAGTAGGCTTACCGCCCACCCCGCGTCAAACCATCCCGTGATACGCACGATATCATGGAGAGACATGGCCATCATGCAGCATCAACACCACCACCACAGGAGGACTGCAACCCTAGGACAATCTGTCGTCGGGCATGTCAAGCAAATGAAAAGCTTCGAGGACCGCACATCGCAGCTTCTGCCATGCTCTCGCTATCGTCTGTTGCGGGGGTTACCTCATGGTGACGGAGAGGACGGCATGTAGCCAGTCGCGTTGTCATCGCCACCGACCTATGCGTCCAATAGAGGCATGCAGGACGTGCCTAGAGTTGAATCAAGCTAGTTTCGACTGCTACGCTAAGTACGCCCGGAGGACGACGATGCACTTGTCGACAGTCGTCCCTCACCATCTCAGCGCGACGTACCCCAATTCCTGGGCAGCGGGAACCCTCCTCGGTCTGAGTTGTTTCCTGTGTCATCCACGTTGGTTCTCCTATTATGTCAACCTAACGCGTCTGATGCCATTGCAACCACCACCATGATGGGTGATACGATTGGCCCTTGGCGTAGACCGAGCGATATACCTACTTGGTAGGATGCCAATGTCTGATATGGGCTTTCCGTGCATGAGCTTTTCTGCATTTTGATAAAGAAAAATGACATGTCGTGGATCCGCATCAGTCAGTCGCAGTTGATGCTACATTCCCCGCAAGCTAGCATAAGCCACATCGTCGGCAAGTATTGATAACGCGGTTGCATGAAACGGTAGGCAAGCGGCGACATGATGACAAACGTTGGATGGAACATCGTCACAGAAGGTATAATCCGGATTTTCGGATTCGCTTTCGGCGCCTAACGTAAACTATCAATACCCCATGATCTGAGCCATCACTCCCCCCCATTAACCCATCTCCCTTCGACCTGCCTGTCGACATATTCTCTACCTTTTGCCCAAAGCTCGCGAGACATCTATCCAAGATTAGAAGTATGGCAAACAGCAAAGAGTATCGCGAGGTCAGTCGTTCCTCTACTAGTGAGGATGTCCCCTTCCTAGGGGAAATACCTCGACAGCAGAGCAAGGTTCGACGAACTCTCTCCAGGCTCTTCTTGCCGCTTGTCTGTCATGGGGCCATCATGATGGTATACCTTGCCATCCTCACCGTCATCTTCAACAAGACCGGGACTCGCAGATACTGCCACACGCCCCTGGTTTACTGTGAGTAGAAGACATGTAGAGGGCTAGACATGTGTATTTTCAGACCGTCTAACAGGGCACATTTAGCACCGGCGCAAGATGCCGTCGTCTACGAAAAGGTAGATTTCGATGGCGGGTTGTACAAGACAAATATCTACAAAGGTCCGCCTTCACCAGAGACCGACGCGGCCTGGACGGAGCTAGTAGATCCAACCAACATCCGACTTGACAAGTCTACCCTGGAGAAGATCAATCGCACAGCACTGGAATTGAGCGATCATTCTGGCTACCATGGTGGCATGGGCGTGCATCATCATTTGCACTGCTTGGTAAGTTTCTTGGAAGATGGTCCCGCTCAACTCTCGGATCGAAGAGTTCGTCTAACTCGCTGGCATAGAAATATATCCGACAAGCTCTACATCCCGAGTATTACAACTCAGAGCTCACTATCGACCCGGACCTGATGGAACATGTCTGTAAGTATTTATCGATGACTTTTCCGTTCTCCTTTGTCAGTCGGACGCCTGCCTTCTCACACACAAGAAACAGACCACTGCATCGACGACATCCGCCAAGCATTGATGTGCAATCCGGATATTAGTATTTATACGCATGTCTGGATACCCGGATACAGGAAGCCGTAAGTACAAGTACACTGCAGTTATTTACCCAGAAAAGACAGTGCTAACACGAAATTCGGCAGGTGGCCCAACTTTGATGTAGAGCATGAGTGCGTCAACTGGGACATCCTTAATGGTTGGGCCAAGGAGAATTCATTCGACATGTTTGAACCCAATCTCCTGATCCATCCTGAACTGGGTACGTCTAATTCTACCCTCTCTATTATTTTATTCGGATTTGTAAACATTTGCTCACCAAGACTGCAGGTCTCTCGTTCCCCATGATCGACGGCAAGATCCAACTGTCGGCATTGAGCAACAAGACCGTGTTCGTCCACCCAGAGCAGGACCTACACGATCCCAGCGCACATGGCGCTCATGGCGCTCACGGGGGTCATTGATTTGATTGATAGGCCGAGTTAAATCTCCTACATAAAGACTTGCCGGGGTTATTTCCACCACCACCGGTAAATCTAGCGTATCCCGGACGGAGGCGGCGCATTGAGATCTTGGTCATCTTGTTTGTAATCAGTCCGCAGGGAAGGAAAGGATATGTTGGGTAGCACGACAGGTTTAAAAAGTGCCTGTTTATATGGCGGTGGTTCTGACCCAATCGGGGCGTTCTTGTACGATTCGCCATACACCACCTGCCCACCTACCTATCTTCGGTGTATAGGAGAAATCGAACCAAATTAGTATAGAAAATGTTTCAGTTGTTATTTTCATGTCGTGCCGCGTATGACGAGAGACTGTTGTGGCCGTTCTAGAAGGTCCTGGGCAGGGGTATACGACATGGCAAGCACCAATCTCGTCTATCATTGATCTTGATATGGGTAACATTTTAATCTGTACCTAGCTTCCCTTCTCCCTATTGTGTCTGCTCGTCTAGTGACGTAGGTACTCGTAGTTTGTTTTAAAGGTGATACCTCGGTCTTTTTGTAAAGCATGTAGACTTAATCTATCAAGGTTAGAAATAGCTATCAATACGTGGTATCTTTCTGTTATGAACATGCAGCAAGTCCTGTCTGTCTTGAACGTATGTATTCGTAGTCCCTGAACGAAACCCACTTAAGCGCAGATGTGGGGGGGCGGGGGTGGGGGAAGAGGGGCGGTTGTCGAGATATTATCTCCCATCCAGATCTTTCTTCTCGACGCATCTGAGCAGGTTAGTCTAGCTCGCGTGGGAATATCTCCTCCTTTTGATATTTTTGGGTAATACTCCGGGGTTTTCTCCATGACACTAGATAATTAATACAAGGACGATGAGCCGCCTGGGTCCACAGCAGACTGCTAATCATCTAGCATCTGATTTATTTAGGTAGGTTAGAATTCGTTATACTATCACTCGAGATAATAAACAGCCCGCCTCACATCTTGAACGGGTTCCCCGAGATGGCGAGGTCATTCATTAACCCCCACGATGATAGATCATAACAGACAGTCCCGTCATGGTTTACCGTACCTGCTATCGCTATTTGTTGATTGGTTTATGATGAGAATAACGCGCTTAATCAAAAAGGAGGGGGGGGGGGGGGGGGGGGCGGGTGGAAGGGTATTACCACCCAAGTTATACGAGTATACGTGTATACATCTAGATTTACGAGTATATTATAGCAAGGAGTGGTGATATGTAAAGTGTTGCAATAGCGTTTCTATTATTCCTCGGGTAGGCGCGACGAACCCCTAGATTAGGTCAACTTACCTGATAGGTTATTGATCTATGTAGGGACCTAATCGAGGTTAGCTGCACTTGGCTGTTCCCATGGAGGCTGACAATTACAACCACACAAGTTTACGCCAATCCTGTCGGCCTACCTTTGGAGAAGACCAAATCAGCTTTCTTGCAGCGAGATTATCTATGCGAGGTAAGCGAGGCCAGTAATTCTGTTCTGCCCTACGATGGATGGTGTAGGGATTCAAGCCAACGGCATCGCCCAGGATAGATTCGAACGACTACAGCCAGAAGAAACCGTGGTATCACTCAATCGGCTCTGCAAAACATGCATCAACTTTACAGAAACTAGCCAACTTCTCCAAAAGTTCTCTCGCCATCAGAAGATCAAAGACCTTGAGGAGGAACTCGTCGGTCTCTGCTCAGCCGAGGAGCTCAGAAACGGATACCTGGACGGTTGTCATCTATGTGCCCTGTTCTGGCGTGTGGCCGATGGCCAGCATCTATTCCGCAATGATGCCGAGGCCGACAGCCAACAGCTCAAGGTATTATTGACTGCTACGGCTAGAGATGCCAGTGGAGAGGGCGATCCTTTACATCAACTCCCATTCGTGTAGGTGGTTGGCGAATCCCTCTACCCCGCGATTGATACCCGGCCGACACTGGACTAAGAACCGGCTTTCAAGTGCCGCCACTGGGAGTCTTAGGATCAGACTGGTTAACCCGGACAAGGAAAGGCCTCGGTCAGATGCTGGCTCTATCGAAGCCTATCTCGAGACCAGTATGTTCCTCTTGTACAAAATGCCCCTGAACCGACAGGATTATAGCCTAACGAGACCTTTTGAGACCCTTCTCTCAACCCGGACGTATCGGGCAAGATAGAAGAGCCAATCTCCTCTAAATCCGACTTGAAGCTCAGCCAGATTGTAGGATGGTATAATCAATGCACCGAAACACATGAGAAATGTGGTCGTTTCTCAAACATGGTAGCGCCGTCGCAGCAGTTGCCATCGCGACTGCTCTACGTTGGAGACGGCAACAATGATGCTGACATCCGGCTTGAGTGTAACGTCCAAGATATCGCCACCCTCGAATATGCCACCTTGAGTCATATGTGGGGGAATGACCCGTCATCTTACGTACAGCTGAAACAAGCAACTTTGGAGACGTTCAGAAAACAGGTGCCGGCTAATGCACTACCCGTCAAATACAAGGATGCCATTCGGATCACGAGAGCTCTGGGGTTGAGATACCTTTGGATAGATTCTCTGTGCATCATCCAGGATTCCCCAGAAGACTGGAAAAGAGAAGCGCTCAAGATGGCAGCAGTTTATGGTTGCTCGGCCTGTAATATCTCATACACGCACGCGCCATCGGAGGAGTCGTCCCAGAAATACTTGAGGGACCCGAGGGTTATTCTTCCATGCAGGTTGAGAGCAGCGGATGCTCGTCCAAGCCGACTCTCGGCGTTTTTCGGGGCGGATAACCTATTGAGTAGTAGAAGTAGGCGACCGTCCCCGACGGCGATTCTGGTTCAGCCGGTTGCCGGCGCAATCCGTGCCAGCTGGTCGACAGAGGCCTACAGGCGGGTTTGCTCTCTGCTTTCTCGTGCCTGGGTCTTTCAGGAACGGATTTTATGTCCTCGCACCGTCTACTATGGCCACGACCGACTCCTGTGGGACTGCTGCGAGACGTTCAACGAAGAGTTCACCGGGCGTCTACCCTACGTACCACGGTCCAAGGGACAAATCTATGCAGCATTCGCTGGTGTGGCTCAGACCCAGACCCAGGCCCTCGCCAGCTCACTAGGACACCTGGATGGTCAGTGGAAGTCCATGGTAAACGAATATCGCAACTGTCATCTCACCTACGAGACCGACAGAGCAATTGCCTTTGCCGGCATAGCCCGGGCGGTTCAGTCCCAAACGGGCATGACATATCTGGCCGGCATCTGGAAGGAAGCCGCCCACCTGGATCTTCTCTGGTGTGTCATGTCCAGGGCCTCGAACACAAACAAAGGCGCCAAGTTACCAGACCATGACGGACGAAAGCATCTTACACATATGCCATCTTGGTCTTGGTTCTCTGTTGCCTGCCAGGTCAACCCTGACCATGATGTTGTGGACTATAGCCTCTCTGCACTGGCTGCGCTCAGGTCCAAGGAGACGGTGTATCAGGCAAGTATACTGTCCTTTAGTCATCCTAAAATGGCCGACGACCCCGATGTTCTCCTGTACGATTTTGAAGGCCTTGCCATAAAGATAAGCACGTATACGGCCCCAGCCAAGTTGAAATGGGAAGACGGTATCGTCCAACTGATGCCACATGGGGAACCGATGCGACCCAAGAAACTGGCCAAATATCCGCTTTACGATCCGAGAATGGCGATGCAGTGCCACCTGGACGACTTATCTCTGAACGTCATGGACGAGTTGCCAACGAATGCAAACATGATTCTGCTTGGTTTCATAGCGTACCATGAGAACAGGAAAGGGGCGACGCGGCACATAATCGAATATCCCAACCCGGCTCCGGAAGACAACGATGAGGCGGCCGATTGGTGGACGAGATATCAATTCACCGGCCTAGTAACGGTCCCCGAGCAAGATCCTCCGACTGGCCAAGGCGACTACTGGAGACGCATCGGGGTTTATATGTATAGTGTAGAGGCTCCCTCTGCCGTCGTGGACGTGAAACTGCCTTTTGATCTCGGACTGAAAAGTCCCGAAGAGGTATGGTTGAGGTAGGCTAAGTGATATAGTGCTCGAAATGGCAGCATACAAGTCCATTGCCTAGACTGTATGTTATACTGACAAGCCGCCAACGGTTTCATGTCTTCTCGTAATAACCCCTCCAGTATATATGTGTGCACATATGTATTTGCATATATACTCTTTCCAAAGTGGATTACCCCTGAAAAGCGAACCTTTAATGATTCCACGCCCACTCCTCTTCACAAGGCAAGTGCTTTACTCATGCCGTATAGGCGTGTATCATGTTTGTTATCAAGAAAGATGTTGGGTTACAAGGTTACCAAGCCTCTAACTCACTTACTCACTCTCTTCCTCCCCTATCTTTCACTAAGTCTCGGACGGGACCCCAGAGGCTTGGAGTGCCGTGTCCTCGGCCTCCTCCTTACTAAACTGATCACGACCATGTTGGAACATACGATCAAAATCATATTCGCCCCACCGAATATCAGGACTGAGACCAGCAAACTTCCAAACACCATCGACTCGTCGGTACCAGTGCGTGTTGGTGCTATGTGCGTGGCCCTTGACGGCGACCTGGGTCCTCGTGGCATCGGTGTAGCGTTGATGCGGTACCCGCAGCTGGTGCACACCGATGACCTCGTCGTCCGACACTCGCTCCCATTTGGTCCCGCCGATGAAATGTTGCGTCATCAGTAGCGGGTCGCCTAGGACGCTCTTGCTCGAGATCATGGCGATGAACTCTTCTGCTGGCATCGCTTCCCAGAGTTTGTTTAGGAAGGATCGATAGTCGATCTGTGTATATGTTTCATTGTTGTCAGTTATTTTAGAGCTTTATTTGGAAGATGACGGACGGGAGACGGGAGACGGAAGACGAGAGACGAGAGAGAGGGGTTGGGTTCTCACGCGAAGAGTCGGGGCGATGCACTTCCGCAGTCTATCCCAGTCTTTACTGTCATAGCTGTCGGCCCATTCGACGACGCAGGTCGTCAGACCTAGGTAGTCTTCGAATGTGATGTCGCCAACGCTATCTTTGGAGCCCATCTTCTTTGATGATTCTATTTAGGAACGGTATCGAGAGCAAGCGACCGGGGGGGATTACTAAGTGTTTGTCGTGTCGCACACACGAAAGAGGGATGCAATATTGAACGGAACGGAACTGACTGAAACAAACAAACAGATAGAACGACGACGAACAATTCCACCAGTTTCGTTTCGTTTGGGTTATGTGAGTACCTACCTTGTCTTATTATATTTTTAAGTTTCTCTGGCATCCCGTTTCGGGCCCGTAAGTTTATGAGCAACTGAAATAGATGGATGTGGACGTCCGATCGGACTTTCCCCCACGGAACGCCATTATCTACAGGCATCTTCCCCGTAAGACATGGACATGGACTCCCATCGTTTCCTCGCTGTTCGAACACATTTTCTTTCTTTCTTTTCTACCTTGCCGCGTTTCGTTTTTTTGTTCGCCCCTTCTAGACCCTAGGTAAATACGCGAGAAAGCGAACAGCGTGCCGGGTATATATGCGTAACCTAACCTACATGATGTATGAAGAAGAAGGTAGTCATATTTACGTAGGTACGAATAGGTAGAAAAGTGGAAGATGGATGCTTTTCACGATGGGGAAATGTGGCGTTGTTGACAGGGTCGGATCTTCTTCTTGGTGATACCTACCGCATGGTTGTGGCTTTTTCTTCTTCGGAAACTGCCCGGTCCGGTTGGTCATTAGGTAGGTAGATTACTTGACTTAACAAGGCGTGTAGAGAAAACAAGAAAAGAATACACGGATATGAAGTATTACTTTGATATTTATTTACTTGATCTTCCTGATAGCTAGATTATTTTAGTATATTATAATGGGAAGAGAAAATATGACTTGCAGGTTTAACGCAGATATATAAACATCGTGGGAAAAAGGTTTAAAAACAATATATTCATTCATATGTATCCTCGTAGTCCTTCTTGCGGAAATGATACATCACTCATCTCGTCCCATCCCATTGCCACAAGGTCAGGTTTCACCGCATCTTCGTCCCGGGACTCGACTTGATCCCGCCCTCTCCCCAAATTTCCCCTCTCCTTTACCTTATCCCTTTGAAAAGAAAAGAAGGAGAAGAAGAAGTACAATTAGGTAATACCAGACGACCATATTTCTTTCCCCGTACAACTACTTACCTACCCGTATCATACAATAGTAGTGGACCTATGCCCAGTTCACGATCAAAAAGATATCATGGGTCGGATCCGGCGATAAACATAGGTAACGGGGGTGTGTCGCATATGGCGTAGGTATACGAGTATGCCCTCGGGCCGACAACACATGCTTTAATTCCGGGCTGGGCAACATAGCTGAGGTCTAGGCTTTTTTTTTTTTTCTGCCTTTGTTGCACCTGCGCCTCGGCTTGATTCATAAATATGTAGGTAGTAAACCCGGTCATATCTGTACTAACCTAGGCAGTAGGTAACCCGGTTTCGGGGGGTTTAAGCTGTTCCATGGGAGACAGGCAAGCGAAACCTGGTACCAAGGAGGGTTGTAATGCTTGGTGTGTCCCGGAAGACGTTTGATCTGTCGCTTGATTCCCATTATAACCCGCGCAAACCGCTTTATGACGTGCTTACATAGCCTAGGTACATACTTTAAACGAAAGCTCAATTCTGGAAACAGGGATAAGTCTCCCATCAAATAGTTACTTCTATTTAAGCTCGCGATTCGGCCTTTTGACTTGAAAACCGAGGGAAGGTTTAGCTGCAGCAGGAAGTATGTATGACTGGTTTTAAAAAAACGCAGGAGGAGTGTAGTAGCTAAGGTACGTTGTGGTAATGGAGGGGATATATTACACAGAAACTCCAGCGTACCTCCTCTACCGACTACCGTACATGTAAGCTTAGCACCTACCTTACCTGCCTTGACTTACAAAAGTATAAGAGGTGCATGAGGATATCGCACCACGTACTGCAACGCTCTTTTCTGAGGCGCTGGACCTAAAAGTTGAAGAACCTGTCCTTCTGCTGTTAATATCTGTTATAGCCTATTTGTTGTAAAAGAAACAAATGGTTGTGATGACAAGCCCACGAAGGCAACTGCAAAGGTCGCGCCCGCGATAGACTTTACCGCAAACTGCATTCAACAGGACGAGAAATGAAAAATGAGGCATGATACGAAAAACCTCATGAGTTCTGATCAAGACTCATGGCTTTTGCTTTCTAACTCGGTTCGAATCTGCTCAGACGAGGCATACACACGCACGTGGTAGTGGCAGTCTTCTACCTAGGCAGGACAAGCCCACGCAAATATGAGTGCCATGTACAGGGAGTTGCTGGGAGGCGTTAATCGGTGGAAGAGGGGTCAAATACTCTTGTACTGTACCCTAATGTCAAAATTTCCTACATGTAAACTTTTGCAAAAACATTCGCCAAAGTCTGGCAGTTAGTTACCTGCCATCACAAAGTCAATAAAGGGGAAGATCAGGTACGCAAAACATGCCAGGCAGCTCTTTCCGTATGCACTATCCATCACTCTTTCCAACCTCCTCTTTATCTTGGCCTGCTCTTTCCTGAATATCAAACCTACAAACTAGGTACTCAAACATTTTCAAGGAAACCGAGCCCGTCAAGCAACCTTTTGGATAAAACTTTTACCCGACCTTCCCATCAAGCCCCCGAAATCTAGAGGTCGACTTGGGACCCGCCTACTCGTCAATTCACCAGAACATGGCGCCCCTCGACACCCTCCCATCTAACACAACCCCGGGACACACGATGACGGCCGCCGATCTCGGACAAATGATTGCCATAAGCTTCTTGGGATTGCTCGTTCTAATAGGTGGCTTGGTAAGCTTGGCGCGTGGCCGGGCCCCGAGTCTGACATATTACCAAACGGCGGAGCAGATCGCAAAGCGGGACAGTAAGTGTCGGTGCAAGAAAAATAAGGCATGCCATCGGCACGGGTACGGCCCCAACGAGAGGGACTGGCTTGAGCGGTCGGTTGTCATCAATGGCGAGCAGAGGCTCGTCGCTACGCCGGACAGTGCTAGGTCTGGGTTCGAGTCTGCTCCTAACCCGTGCGATTCGACGGTTGCGTTATTGAAGACTTGAAGAGGAGGGCGACACGAGCAGGACCCCACCTATCGAGAACACTAAATTCACCATAATCGGAGTCTACATGTTCGCTAAAGGATACGGGAACTGATCTTCTTGGTTCATGCTTTTGGATTTAGGAAGTTGACCTTCAAAATAGCTTCTGCATATCCTCCGCATGCCGGGCACTCGCATATGCGTTGGAGCTTCCAGCTGTAAATTTCAACAGCGGGGTAATAGTTAATAAGTATAATCGTTAATGTCCAGAGATTGTACCTGTTAAATGCAAGCAAAACACCTTGACTTGCTTCTCGTAGTTTTGTCATCTTTGTATGTAGAATCCTCCTCGACCATACGCCTCGTCTCTCGCTTCGCCGCGATCGGTACGAACACCCACCATGTGTACGGGTATAGCGTCGATGTGCCGCTGCACTCTTGATCGCAGACCTACGTACCTGTCCACTACGGTTTTCTGTGCCCTCTCATCCGATAGCGTGTGCAGGGTCGTCTCAGGTCGCCATCTCTCGCGGCTCAGGCTCGCAACTGCGACTTCTGCATTGGCTACGATGTCCGATTGTGGTGCCGGATTTGGATGATAAGGTCCCCTCAGCGCGGGCCGCAAATATGCCATGATCATGACTTCCAGCTTCGTGTCGATGGGCGTATCGGAGATGGACTCGTGTATTATGTGCACCGTCACTGTCTTCCGCGCTACAACTTTGACCACAGCATGGGGTGAAGGACTAACTGTCACGAGGGCTTCGCGCCAGGCACCGGCAGACTTATTAGAGTGTTCGATCGTCACCCACGCTATATAAACACCGCCGAGACGGAGCAGGATTTCCTCTGGGACGTTGGTCAGATTTATCATAGGGAACAAAAATTGTTGACCTGCCATTGCTGCAGCGACCTTGCCAGAAAACACAATCGGAAATGGCTTTTCAGGACCGGCGTCGTTGCCAATTACCGCCGGTAGTTCGTCAAGCTCTCCCTCTTCTTGGTGAAATGGGTCGTATGTAACATCCCTGGCCGGGTCGAAATTACGGCCAAGCTCAAGTTGGACAGCTTGTTCTCGAAGAAACGATACCTTGCCGGCATTCTTTTTTACGAAGGCAGGTTGTATCCGCCCCACCGTGCTCTGCGCCGGGCCCACGACCCTCTGAACATACTGGTTACCCACGACGGACGCGGCCTTGAGGCCGATTTCGAGGGGCAAGGTAGTCAGGCTGGCGCCGCGCAAGACGCTGACATCAGACGAAGTGCTCGCCAACCGGAAGGTCGGAGAAGGACATAGCGACTTTTTCTTCTGTTGTTGTCCCGTGCACATGACGACGCGCAGGTATCCGTCGGCAGCCTCGGCCGGGATGCGTAGGACGCACGTCTGCCGCGGAACATGATGTCTCTCCTTGTCCTTTTTCAGAAACTTGTTGATATCCCTTTGCCAGGCGCGTTCTTCGCGCTCGGGCACACTCGACGCCGACGCTTCTACCGATGGCGTGACGTCTATCCAGTTGGACGTCGTGCGCATCAGCGCGCTCGCGGCCATGCCCAGGTTTCCCGAGAATCCCTTTCTCTGGATCCAGAACGAGCGATCGGTCGGCAGGGCGACGTCGGCGAATATGCTGATCGCGATGCTGGTGGACGGTCCCGTGTAGTATACTATCGCGGACGAGTGGCGGAGTATGCTGTAGTGTTTGGTGGACTCGAAGGGGCGGGATATTAAGCCCCCGGCAAAGTAGATGGTCTCGTCCAAGACCGTTTTCCACGTCGGACGGGATGATGAAGAAGAAGAAGAAGAAATGGGACTTTTTGGCTCTAGTACCGTAACTGATTCCGAAGTGTTTAGTCCCGGCGTCGACTTTTGTCTCTGTATTTGCCTTTGCCTTTTCCTTTCTGGTGTATCCGACAACTCCCTGACCTCCACGGCTGAGCTCGTTTTGACAAGGACCGTGGTTGTGGTCGGGTCCAGATAGCCATCTATCAGGTCATCCAGGAGATCATAAGATTCCAGCCGAGGAGGCTCTGCCGTCCCGGGCTGTTGTTTGGTGAATGTTCTCCTCATTGCACGTGCGGTTCTATACGAGATGCCGCGTATGATGGATCGAACCCGGATATTGATGAGCTCTTATGCATATTTTACGTACGCACATAACCATTTTACAAACCCCGCACGAACCGGAATAATTTACGTCGATGTCGCCCTTTTTTATTCATTTATTTATTTGATGGGTACCCATAAGCTGAATGTTGGTTGAGCAGGCGCTTTTTTAAAGAAATGAATGTCTGTAGTCCCCCTTGCCTTGGCAAATTGATCGGTTAGACGGTATGTATGTACCCCCGTGCCCCGTCCGCCACGTGCTCGTCTGAGACTCTGAGGTTAGCTCTCAAGAGACTTGGCGCTCTAGTGTTATTACCGCGTAGAATCTTCGGCGTGATCAATTAATACGAGAATCCCTATTCTTTTCCTCCATTTTAATAACTTTCATGTGATGATTGAAGAAATAGGAAGGCCTTTACCAGGTGAGATACTTGCAGTTGCAATTTGGACTCGTAAAGTAGATAACAGGGGAAGCTTAAATAAATAGATGTTACATGTTTTTTTATGTTTGTAAACACAAATATATGTACGTATATGAGTTATGCCAGACCCCTTTAAGTCTACGCGAACAAACAGTAATAATTACCTAACCTAGATCGAGGGTTCCAACTGCTTTTAAAAGAAAGAGAGGTCTGGAGTAAAAACTTTAACATTATCATTTTTCTGGTTTTATCTGTTATAGAAGAGACTTTATGATATATTTGTTGGAGCAAGCCTTATAGGGGTTGACGAGGTAGGTAGGTAATACATACCGCTGGCACCCGTTTTCTTATTCGATTTACCTGGCTTGGTACGAGTAAAGTAGTCACGGCAACTTTATTCCTTCCCTTTTGGCAACGACAGGTTCTTAGCGCTTGCTTGGAATCATGTCGCTTGCCGGTCGAAAGATGGGCTTTAGCCGGAGAGTTTGTAGTAGGCGGTTCAAATAATTGCATATCAGTTTGTTAGGTTTTTACCAGTGTTCACCATCTACTCGGTCTGTAACTTGGACTCGAGACTGTATCAGATTGTCCCGGTAACTATACGTACATGTAAATTGTGTCATAACTCGACTCGACGTTGGACAGCAGACTTGTTGGCGTTTTATTTATCTTTGTCGTCATTGATGACCTTGTAAGATTACTTTAGCTTCATTTGAGTTTATAGGGCCTCATCAGAGAAGAACATGCCATTTACGCCTACATATAGAGTAATTAGACCAAGGTTACCTTGAACGGAGGAACGCTTACTACCGCTACATGATGCAAATAACTAACCTAGATCCCAGATACCTACTCAAAGGCTCAGCGTACCCTTTCTGAGAATTTCCTTCTACAAGGTTCATCGAAAATTAAAACATATCGGTTTAAGATCTTATCTCTAACTAGAAATATTCATTCTCATAGATAGGTCGGTAGAATAGGTAGGTAGTTGTGGTAGATTGCCTATTGATTGTTCAACGTTTCTCGGAACAGGAGGGGAGGAGGTAATACTTTAAACGTCACCCCCAGATTTATTATGGTACCTGTGGAGACTGGAGACTTCCTGCAGAGCTTCCTGCAGAGCTTCCTGCATGCCGTTACCCACTATATATGGAGCTATAACACCCACTTTACCTATCAAGGCGTTCTAGCCAGGTGCCCCAGCCAAGCTAGAAGCCCAGCTATCCTCGTGGAGTCTTGCGTGCTTCCGGTTCAAAAGCTCAGCTCGATCGCAATGACATACCGATAAACAAGTTCTCCTTGTGTCAAAGATACACTCTTTCTATCTTGGTTCCATTACATTCACTTCCCTTTCTTTCTTTCTTTGCTGGGAATGCCACGATAAGAATGTAGATGCTGGAAGTGGTTGTAGAATTCAGCGTAAAGCTGCTGTGGCATATTATTTCTGTACTCTTAGACTAAATCCCATCTCTACCGACCACACCGTCTGTTATTATATTCTCCGACTTCTTCTCGTACATCATGGCTACGTCGAGTTCAGCGTCCTCCCGCTCGGTATCGCGAACAGCCTCACGGCCGCCGTCTTTCCATGCATCATCTGCTTATTCCGATTCCGTCCCGGTCGAGAGGCTCGTCCAACATCTACTCGATGCCAAGCGCTCCCTGTCGTCGATGAGGCTTGTCCTCCGGGCAAACGAACTAGTCCACGCCGCGCGCCAGGCACACGAGGAGTCGGTTATCCTATCGGCGCAGACCCAATTCCTCCGTCGCGACATCGATCAGCAGATGCGATTGCTCCTGCGCTTGCGGAAAGGGTTGAACCGTGCACATGACGAGGGAAAGCGGAAATTCAAACAGATCATCAAGACACTAGACGTAGCCAATGCTCGGTTGGAAGATACCATGAATGTCCTTCGTGATCGTGCCGTGCACAGCGGGTTTCGTCCGCCTGGTGAGGAGAAGCGAAGCTTGCTTGATTTTGTGGATGAGGCGCAGGTAAATGGCTTGAGGGAGGCCTTGAAGGAGAACATCCAGGCCCTGCAGGTAAGCACGGGCTCCCTACGCGCATCCCAACCACGGCGCGTGGTCTGACATCCAGATTTACCTGTAACTTAACCACCATCTAAATTCTTTTGCTGACCATTCTTTGCGCAGACGACACAGCAGGCTTTCGATGGAGATCTCCTTCGGTTCGAGACCGACTTACGTACCCTCGATTCCATCATGTCTTCAGCTCCTCCACTACCTTCTCCGTCGGCGTCTTCCAGCAACCCGCCATTACTATATCTGCTATCGTCCATGATAGAAAACTCGCATGGCATGGCCGAACTCCTCACATCGTTGACGAAACATTTCGACCTCTGTGTCACGGCCGTACGGACAACTGAAGGCGGAACAGCACTAGCTAGGTTAAAAGCAGCCGAGGCAACGCAATCCCAAGGAGGGGATGAGGTATCCATCTCAGGCATGATATCCGATCAGGAATCGCACATGCCCGATCTCGAACCTCTATCACCCGAAGAGAGGGCGCAAATGCTGGAAGTTCTGGTGCAGGATTCTTCCGAAGTGGAAGACGTGGTACAAGAGCTAAACGAACGCCTACAATCGGTAGAATTGGATTACAGCAAGTTGGAGGAACAGGCGAGCCAAGTCAAGCTAACCTATCTCGCATCGGTCGAAGCATTCCGCTCGTTGGACGACATCGGAACCAGACTCCCGAGCTACGTGGCGGCGGAAACCGAATTCCGCGACAGATGGGTCGAGGAACAAGACATGATCCAGGACAAGATAGCCGAGATGGAAGAACTCCGATCGTTCTACGAAGAATACGCCGTATCTTACGATCACCTCATCCTCGAGGTCGAGCGGCGGAGGGCGATAGACGACAAGATACAGAATATTTGGCGGAAAGCAAAGGAGAGCGTCGACAGGGTAATCGATGCGGATCGCAAACAACGAGAGTTATTTCGTCAAGAGGTGGCAGATCACCTGCCTACCGACTTGTGGCCCGGCATGGATGATGCCGTCCTGACATTTGATGTCGTGCCTTCTCCGAATTACAAAGGGACGGGAGGTACACCCGCGTTGGAAACAAGCGTTATTGAAGGCGCGAAGAGGCGACAGCGTCTAATAACTGATGGTGAACAATAGTAAAAATAGTGAAATTTCCTTTCAAGTCAAGTCATATGGCGTTGGGGCAAATTGGATGGGTGGGCATCAGGAACCACCCCGTACTTTATGGGTCGGTTGGTTTTATTGATACCTTTATTTCGGCGTTTTCAAGGGACGGCGCAACCGACCGGCGGGGCCAAGGCGCGATGCGGTGCGGTGCGGTACGGTGCGTCTTTACGAAAGGTTCTAAGAAACCTAACCTTATCTCCTTATTATAGCATTGTGGGTGCCGGGTTTGGCTTTTTTTTTTTCTTTTTCTTTTTTTCGATCCTGCTTCACGTCATTGGTAGGGTGGTATGTATGTATGTATGTTTCATTCGGGGAGGCTTTCATTCACGCATCGAAGGAGGCGATGTATCAGCGAAGTCTGTATGTAATTATCTACTTAAACCCCCCCCCCCCCCCCCCCCCCCCCCCCCGGGGGGGGCGCGCCCCCCCCCCCCCCGAGCGCAGGGGGTCGGGGGGGGGCCGGAAAAATGAAAATATGGATGAAAGACGAT
>MU401570.1:106342-116879 GCA_022579005.1 Poronia punctata
GGGTGGTATTTTTGTATTTATTTTTAATTCGGGGTGGCTTTAATTCACGCATCGAAGGAGGCGTTGTATCAGCGAAGTCTGTATGTAATTAACAACTTAAACCCCCCCCCCCCCCCCCCCCAAGTCTCGAAGGTTTCCCCCCCAAGAAAGCCAATGGCAGACGTTTACTGGAGGGCTCTACATACATGTACCTTTAATGACAAAGGAGAGGAAGACGAGCGAGATATATCTTAGCTAAATACCTACATACATACATATGTAATCAGGCGTGATTACTTTAACTTGACCTCTCTTTCTACCCGTATCTTTCTTTTTTCTTCTTTTATTTATTTATTTAAAGTCGAGCCCTATCTATCATGCTAGGTAGTTAACCAGGTAAATCAGATCAGATCATTTGCTTAAGTAACATGTGTAAAATGATAATGATAGGTCGCAGGTTATGATCGATCTTGGAGAGAATTCGAGCTGAATGATGCAGGTGGAGGGGGGGGGGGGGGGGGGGGGTTTAAATGTTACTGTCACCCTCATTGTCAGTGTCGGTGTTACGTCGAGTTCAGCTTTCAAAAAAAGGCCCTATGTTACCTATTTTCATCAATTCCGTATCAGACCTGATTGATGAGTACGAGTGTAAAGGTCTAGATCAGGGTCACATTTCTATAGTAGGTTAGGTATATTGATATACCCTTTTTGCCTTGAGATCTAGACTACATAGGCAAAAAAGAAAAAGAAAAAAACACACACGTAGATCGGGGGGAAAAGGGGAAGGGAAGGGGAGGTAATACTCGGTAAGGTAGATAGATGGATAAGTAGTGTCTCTCTTCCTTTTTGTTTTCCCAAGATAGGTACCTACCTAGGTATGGACATATCATCATCATCATCATCATTATTATGAGTTCCGGGAGTGGATTAAAAAAAAAAAAAAGGAAGGGCAAGTCCAAGAAGTCCTTGATTAAATAATTCTTATAAATCGATCTTCTTCCTTTGAGCACACACTACGCTCTCCTCTTGATTATTTATTTATTTATTTATTTATCCCCCCCCCCCCCTTCTTTCCTGGTTTAAAAATATTAACTTATTTACTGTCTGTTTGTTGTATATACTATAAAAGACCTTTTCTGTCCTTTTTTTTTTTTTCACTTTTTCTCCTCTCCAGTTCCAACTACCTACCCGACCTACACACACTCAACTACCAAATCATGCCTCACCAAACAACAACAACAAAATCCCCATTCCAAGAAGACCCCTCCCCCTCCCCATCATCATCCCCCCCAAAACCAAAACCAACATTCATCCTCCTCCACGGAGCCTTCCATCCCCCAACAATCTACTCCCCCCTCTCGACCCTTCTCCTCAAAGCCGGCTACCCCGTCCTCTGTCCCTCATTACCCTCCACATTCCCAACATCCACATCCCCCTCATCGTCTTCCCCCCCAACACCATCCTGGAACCCCGACATCCAAACCCTCCGCTCAACCATCCTCTCCCTCCCCCCGATACAGAAATCATAATCGTAGCCCATAGTTTCAGCGGCTTGATAGCAGGAACAGCTCTCAAAGATCTAGACAAGGAATCTCAATCCAGACTCCAAAAGGGGAAAGGTAGTAGTGGTAGTGGTAGTGGTGATGGGGGAGGGGGAGGAGGGGGAGGGGGAGGGGTGATAAGACTTATATATATAGCTTCCTTCATCGTCCCCGAAGGTTTCCAACATACGCCCTACGGCACTAGGGAGAATATGGTTCCTCAGATGATGACTGATTTCGATGTACGTTTCTTTTCTTCTCCTTCTTCTTCTTCTTCTTCTTCTTCTTCTTCTTCTTCTTCTTCTTCTTCTTCTTCTTCTTCTTGTCTTTTCCCTCCCCCCCCCCCCCTTTCCACTTTTTAAACTTCTTCCCCCCACCCACCCAACCCCTAACAGATACCTATATCCCTCTTTCTAGAAAGGAATCATCACCGTCCCAAGCGATATAGAAACCCTCAGAACAATCTTCTATCAAGATATATCATCCGACGAAACCATTGCCGAGCTAGCAAAGCAGTTACGTCCTCAAAGTTTGGCATCTTTCTGGGGTACTACGACTTATGCTGCCTGGCGAGTGATACCGACTACATATATCGCCTGTATGGCAGACTTGGAATACACCGTCGCCGGTTTTGGGAAGCTCGTGAGTGCCGCCATGGCAAGTGGAAATCATAGGATCGATAATATTATCGAGGTTGACGCTGGCCATTTCCCTTTTATCACCAGGCCTGAATGGATGGCCCAAACACTTATTAAGGAGGCAAATCGATAAAGGGTCATGTTAGCCCTCTGGTATTGTGCTGGACACGACTCTGGGATACCAAAAAGGTACGTCATTTGAAGGACAGCGGAAATAATGGATATATGATAGGACCATCAAGAGAGTAGAAATTCTAGTGACCGATACATCATTATTGAATGCTCTATAAACATATACGCATCGAAAGTCAAACATCATTCACTCCGACCCAAGTCTCGCCGCCCTCATAGTCCAAGCAGCAAGGATGATGGGAATTATACTGACGCATTCGCCCGCGCCTGCATAAGCAGGTCTTATAGTAATCTTGACGAATGCTCCAGCAGCGAGGAGAACAGCAAATACATTGTAAACTGCCGACCAGACAAAATTGAATACGATGCGCTTATGAGATGCTCGACTGACGTCCATCAGAAACGGGATCCCTCTAAGGCCCGAAAGGAGGACAACGTCAGCAGCACTTCGAGTCACCTCACTTGTAATGGCGTCTCCAGTGCTAAGCTGCACTCCAATATTTGCTTGCGCTACGGCCGGCGCGTCGTTGGTTCCGTCACCGCAGAAGAGAACACTTCTACCTCGGTGTTTCATCAGGCTAGCCACATAGTCTCGTTTCTCCGACGGGGTTCGCTGTGAAGCCACGTATTCTTCGTCGATAGACACGGCGGCTGCCACGTCACGAACGGCTTTGTCTTGGTCGCCAGAGACGAGATGGACCTTGATGCCCTCTCTCCGCAGTCTCGCCACAGTCGCCACGGCGTCGTCACGGATATGCGAATGCAGCCCATAAAGAGCAATGGGGACCAAATCACGCGTCACTACAAGGATGCTAAGTCCATCGTCTTTTAGTTTCCGCACTTCTGGTGTCCACTCGCTGCCCGTCCACCGAGCATGACCAGCACGAATCACCCGGCCAGATATGGAAGCCTCGATGCCGTGTCCGGGGATACTGGTTATAGCGGTAGCCAGCAAGGATGGCTTGACGTCTTGCAAGTGCTTCGAGATTGCTGTTGAAACTGGGTGTTGACTATCATCGACGAGGGCCTTTGTGACGGCACGGGCGTCCTCAGGATCACTGTTGAAATAGTTCTCGACGACCACGTCAAGAGCCGGCTCCGTGAGAGTACCCGTCTTGTCGAACACCACATCGGTAATCTTTCTCGCTCGCTCGGTGCATTCGGCCGATTTGATGATGATGCCCCCACGTGCAGCGATTCCGTTGGCGATGACGAGAACCAAGGGAACTGCCAAGCTGAGTCCGCATGGGCAAGTGACGGCAAGTACAGCGACAGTATATGTGATGGCGATGGCGACTGAGTTACCGGCAGACTGGTCCTTTACTTCAATACCAACGACAGTCCAGGTAACGAAGACAGCTGCGGCTATCATGGCCACAACGGGTAGAAACCAGCCTGCTACCTTGTCTGCCATCTCCTGCACGCGCGGTTTCGAACTACTAGCATCTTCTACTAGCTTGGCTATATCTGTGATCGTATTCCTCCCGGGGAGACGGGTCAGTCTGGCGAAGAGTATACCGGACCCGTTGGTTGTACCAGCAACGAGTGACGAACCGGTGGCCTTGGGTACGGGGGTGCTCTCTCCAGTCACCATTGATTCGTCCACCTCGCTGCAACCCGATACGACAGTCCCGTCCGTGGGGATCTTATTGTGCGGTGCCACCTTGAAGATATCGCCGAATTGCAAAAGTCGGGCGTCCATCTCCCGATCTACCCCGTCTTCGACAATCACGGCCTTGGCGATCTGCAGAGACCGCACTGATACCTTCTCCACCTCTCTGATGCGCATATAGCTAGTGATGAGACGGCCAAGCATGATCAAAGAAATAAGAAGTGCGCTCGTCTCGAAAAGCGAATCACCTTGTAAGGGGGATCCAGCCTCCAAGTACCCAAAGGCTACGACAGAGTAGACAAAGGCAGCTGTGATACTCACCACAACTAGCATATCCAGCTCGAATACCCTATATCGTATTAAGGACTGCAGCGCCGGCTTGTAGAAGACTGGGACAGCGAGGGCTTGGACTAAAGTGCCCAGGACGAGCGAGACAACGGCCTTGGTATGTTTCGCAACAGGCCTGTCTCCCCAGGCAAGTACGAGGATCGGGATCGTAAGAGTGAACGAGACCGAGGTCAAGGTTAGAAGAGTGATGAATCGTTTCTTTGCGTTCGTAAACTGCCCGTCACCATGTGGAGGTGCTAGCTGAACCGATAAGCTCCCAAGCTTACGGAGAAGAACCCGAGCGCCGATTATGGTTGGATCGTACTGAATGCGGACAGTATTTCTATTTAGTACTTTTATGTCCCCAACGCCACTTAGATCCAGGTGAGCGAGAGTATTCGAGGCTTGAAGCCCAGAAGTTAGAACGATCAAAGACTCGTCGCCGCTTATGGCCGTGATCTGAAATCCCGTCGCTTTTTGTACTTTGTCGATAACAATATGGAGGTCTTTAAGGCAATCAATAGTGAAGTCTGCATGACCTTGTAGGTAGTTCACGTGGACTGTAAAGTTATGTCAGAAACTGAAACGATTCAGATCCCACGACAGACCAAGCTAGTAAGCTTCTCCGCCTGGCGTCCCCTCTCAATTTTGATTATCATAGGGGGACCAAGGAGATGCCCTTCGGCAGGGTATACATCCAATTTCAACTTACTGTTGCGTGCCCCGTGAGCCGCGAGCTTCCGTTTCAGATTTTCGCCGCAGCCATTACAGGTCATCCCGGCAACTCCGATACGGACCATTTCTCCCTGACCCTTTTCTACATCACCAGCCTGTGCTCTACAGCCGGCTTGCGGTGCTGTTAATTGGTCTCGGGATTCATCTATCCCATTAAACCCGTCAGCTTGGTTCATAAATGGGCATAATCGTTGGGTATGGGGGCTCTCTACCAATGCATTTTTCATTGCTTGAGGCATAGCATGTATCCTCCGTCCCAATGCTAGTCGACGTCTTGTCGTGAGAACAACAATCGGCGCCCATATCGTACTTTGTGATGATTTTATTTACTGGGGTAAAACGAGTAAAAGTCGAAGCGTGCGCTTGACGGTCATAGGCGGCGTTGAGGGCCCCGAGAAGCGTGTGATCGAGGAGCGGGTATATCGTGATACAGGGCAAAGAAATGTAAAGGTTAGAGACGACCTATGGTCAAATCTCTCCCCTTCCTATCTCTACCACAATAGGTACCTATTTTAGCTGGCTGGTTTTCTGTGACAAAGGCCAGATTCAAGTGCAACGTGTGTGCTGGCACGTGACGGAATCGGACCCAATAGGAATCAGTTGTCGAACCAGATGCTCGTTTGTATATCGTGCGTCTCAGTTCCAGGCTTCCGATAAGATGTCGAATGAGAGTGACGTAAAAGCATCCTGTTTATTCGCTTCCTATAGCCGTCTTTGCCGGTTTGTGTTGCACGAGATGCCGTAGCTTCCTTGGTTGGTTATCTTGTGCGCAAGATGTTGTCTGGACAACTAGGCTCTGCCATTTGCTCCCTAAAAGGTAGCAAATCGATTGCCAGGGACGAGGACGCTTGACACGTCCCTTGGGTTCGCGCTTTGGGATATTCTTCCATTGGGACAAGAAAGTAACGCCTGGTCATCAAGGCAGGAACCTGTTGCATATTGGCCAGGATGGAAGCAAGAGCTTTCCCACCATTGCCGCCTCGGGGACTTCCATGGCTAGGTAGGTACTTTATTTGGTTGCAGTACGGTAGGCAGTCGCGTTTCATGTCTGAAAAACGACTGCAGCGGCGCACTCGACCCAGACTCTTCTTCGGAAGGGGCGCGCTAGCGGCAACTGCCCTTACTCTGCTATCGAATGAGCGATTTGACCTAGTAAAATATATCTTCTTTTGAAGGATGACGAGTTATCTGGGTAGTCTAAGACAAGGTTTAACCCACAATAGATAGATATGCCATATGTGAACTCATCAACCAGCGCCCCATGTTTTACAATTTAGGCTTGCACATAATAAACGCCAGGACGCCCGGAACGGCGTGGTAAATACTTTATGTTAGGTTGGATGATGATGATTATTTTCTGCAAGACATAGCTTACAGCTTGCAAGGACGATCACGTCACTCCTTCCAAGTGTCGAAGCCTAGATTGTTAGATGCACTGCCGTGTTTTACTCGTATCTTTATAATCATGTGCCCCAAAAACAATGAGTGGTACTGGAGTCCTGGACCTCTGGTAAGGCTGAATTTGGCAAAAAACGTGGATCGAGGACCACCATCCTATTGTCTGTCGAGATTATTTGCCAAGATCCTTGGCGTGGATTATGCAACGGCCTCCAGATACTCGTATTGTCTACAAGTACTCTTTTAGTCTTAGAGCTCTTATAGAGCTAGGAGTCATATCCTAGACATCACTTTAGTAACGCTTTGGAGATTCTCTTGGGGGCATAAGCACTAGAAAGCTAAGCGGGGTCTTTATGTCTTGGTGGATTCACAGAGAGCTTCATTTGCGGTATAGACAAAATTGCAGCTGAAGACATCCATGATCCCACAGCAGGCCCGCACCACACTCAGTCTTTTTCTAATCGTTAACGGTTCACCTGGTTACAAGTATGGTATGGCTTCATCTTCTGTCGCTATTATTAGCCTGGCCAGCTACCCACATGTCAAAAATGCAGACGAGTCACTGGCCAGTTGAGTGCTAATTATACGATTTACGCGGAATCCGGTTTCATCTCAGCTAATACCTAATACCAAGTCTAAACTATGGGGAATCGTCTAGATCCCACCTGAGCGTTGGGTGCCGCCTCGGAATGAAAATGGTCTCTGGTCTCGATCTGTGGCATATCGCATGCGCTCACGTTTCGTCTTCGATACCTGTCGAGGACCTTCTTGCTTGGAGACCAGATAGATAAGGAAAAATCCAACAGGCGCGATGGACCCTAACCAGTTCGACAAAAACAAGGTAGAACAAACCACCTACCTAGCAGACACACTTCGCTACCCTGGAGTGAGGGAGCAGCGTGGAGAATTCGTATCCGACGAGCAAGGCCCTATACATGTTGGCGCGGCCAATTCAACTACAAGGGAGGGCGGTCATATATATCGACATTGGCAGCTGGAAATCCTCGCTGGCTTCTTGAGCGTCGTCTCTCTCGTCGTCATTATCGTCGTCTTATGGATCGAGGACGGCCGGGCCCTAGAAGATTGGAGGTGGAGGATCGGGCCAACGGCCGTCATCTCCTTCATCTCCACGATATCCAAGTCGGCTCTACTGGTAGTCATCAACAGCGCAATCGGACAACTCAAATGGCACAACTTCTACGGCCGGACGAACTCGCTTTTTGACATGCAGCTCTTTGACGACTCGGGACGCGGAGTCGTCGGCGCGGCAATGCTCATCTGGCATAAGAACAGAAAAGCAGTTCTCGCCTCTCTTGCTGCATTCATTGTGATTGCGTCCTTGTTGGTCGACCCCTTTGTACAGCTGGCTCTCAATTTCACTACGGCCTCGAGGTTGATACCGGGGGAGTCTGGTGGGGTTCAGAAGACGGAGGTTTATGACCCTGTTGGCAACATCCACGACAATTTCTTCACGGCCTATGGTGGTAAGTGCTTATCGAGTCCTTTCCTCACCGCACCATGTGTAAAGAATACCTAGTGCAGAGCAAGCATACCTGAGTCCCTACTACCTACTATTTTGTTGCCTACGCTTTTCTTGTTGTATAAATTTCTGTACTTGCTCGCAAATGGTGATAAATGATTGACCGTGATAATCAGCGTCGGCCGTGAACGCACAAATGCAATCCGCCATAATCAAAACCGTGTCGGAGCCCCCAAGCCCCCTCGCCGCAAGCTGCTCAACGGGAAACTGCACATGGTCCGAAGTATCCACCCTGGCCATCTGCAGCCAATGTTCCGACGTGACGACACAAGTCCAGGTATCTTGCCCGAGTCAAGGCAGGATACACCAATGCTTCTATAACTTCCCCTCGGGCAACAATATATCCGGCCGTGCCTTTGAAGCAGGCCACACGGCGCAGTTCTTCTTGACACTGTGGAACTCCACGGCCTCAACCGGCTACGACTCATTGGCGGATGCCGGTAAACCTGCCGACCTCGTCAACTTTGATGCCGTCCAGTTGAAGGGGAAATTCGACTCGGACAATTTCGATTTTGATTCCGTACTGGCGCATCCGACGGCATATACATGTCAGATGCGATTCTGCGCAAAAACATACGAATCCATCGTCATGGAGAACGGAGTGGTGAGCGCGTCCCGACCCCGCGTAACCAAGTTATTCCAAACCGGCGTGGGCTCGACCTTTAACAATAAAAACGGTCTATCTCTGCTGCGTCATCTGCGCGAGGAAGGTGCCGACGATACCGACTACCGGGTCAACGAGGCAGATTACAGCAACACGGCAGAATACCTAACAGAGGTATTCTCGACGGGCTGGTCGATGAGCGGCTTTCGCGCCGACAATTCCGTGTCCGGCGCGACGGCACCTAACTTGGGTTTCAGGTTTGCCGATGTCCCGGACTTTCCGGCCAAGATCTGGGATATCGCGGAGAGCATGACGGAGGTCATCCGCACCAGCCACAACAGCACCGTCGTCTCGGTACAGGCGTCTCTCTCGCGGACATACATCAGCGTGCAGTACGCCTGGCTTGCTTTGCCCATTGCTCTCACGGCGCTCAGTCTCGGACTCGTGGCGTGGGTCATCATCGCGACACATCGGGAGGGCATTCCGACGTTACGGAATTCCAATCTCGCTCTGCTTGCCTTTCACGTGGATGGTTGGACGTCGGGGCAGTTGATAGCGCGTGGTGAAGGTGCTCTTGCTAATGAAGCGAAGGGAGTTCATGTTACGCTGCCTAAAGAATCGGGCGGGACGAGCTTCGCTAGGGTCGAATAGATGTATGATTTGATAAACTACTACAGGGGCATATATACCTACTTACCGACGCGTTGGATGTTATCATGAAGCGAGGTATGAATGGATGGGCGAAATATCCGAGTCTATATTATGTGACAACTACAGTGATGTATCCTATATGAAGATTATTACAGACACGGCAATGCAACGTCAGTATAGGTAGTTCGTCAAGCAGACAATGAAAAAAGCAAGATTAGGTAATTCAGTCCAGTCCTTTGAGTCTGTTTACTCGAATATTGAACATACGTATCATTATATTAGAATTGCTCACTACACTAACCCATCACCTCGTAAATAAGCATAAGTACATGTCAAGCTTCACGATTCCCAGGAAGCGATATACCACGGCACTTGGCTAAAATCTGAGCCTTTGACACAACAAACGTGGCTAACAATCTGAACACCATCATCAAGAAGAAAAGCCGACAGGCTCTTACACGAACTCTTGTAGAGCCCTAATAGCATCTACGGCCTCTTCTCTGACCTGCTTCGTGATCTCTGCTGCCGATTGCTCTGATTTGATGAGGCCTACACCCGATCCACTACATAGACACACACACACACATATCACATTAATTAATGAATAAAAAGATTCAACGGAGACTAGTTGAAGGAAAAGAACTTGACTTACGACCAAGTAATCAACATGGAGACATCGCCCTTTTCCTTGGCGGCTTTATATCTCTCCTCGTTCTCTTCTATCGTCATGCCCTGCTCTCCGTCATTGTATGATGGGTGGATTAGGGCTCGGGCATCGTATACTAGGGGCCAGGTACGGTTTCCTTGGACGTGGTCGTGCATTTGAGATCTTGAGAAAACGGGTATTTAGCAAATGGAAAGGTAGCCGGGATGACGAAGAAAAAGAAAAAGAAAAAAACTGACTTGACGGTCATGGAGCCCCCATCCTTTGCAGCTAGGAGTGCTTTCCTCTTGTAGTCTTGGGCGTCTGATTCTATGGCCACCATGTACTAGGATAAAAGCGTAAGTCATATTCGTGGTTAACAATAAAATCAAGTGAAATGGCGGTCGAGACTTACCCTAGTTCCCAAGACAGCAGCCTCAGCCCCAAGTGCCAGCGCGGACGCAACGCCGCTGTAAACGACCAGGAGTTAGCCGAGGGAACATTCAACCGGAGTCGGGGGTAAAGAAAAGAAGACATGACTATATCTCAGCGAGAGCTTTCTCACCTACCCTTTCCCCCGGTGCCGTCCCGACTATTTTAGACAGGACAGGGGGAAGAAAGAAAGGAAGAAAGGAAGAAAGGAAGAAAGAAAGAAAGAAAGAAAGAAAGAAAGAAAGAAAGAAAGAAAGAAAGAAAGAAAGAAAGAAAGAAAGAAAGAAAGAAAGAAAGAAAGAAAG
>MU401571.1:0-77149 GCA_022579005.1 Poronia punctata
ACTTAAAATTATTATATTTATAAACTTTAAAAGTAAGCTTATAATAATACTAATATATAATATTATAGCTATAAGCTTAAAATTAGCTTATTTAAGCATTTTAAAGCTAATTTAAATAAGTATAACTTATATACTAAGTATTATAAAGTTAATAATAAAAGTTAAATAGTATAAAGTAACGCTTTAAAACTTTAAAATTTAAACGTTATTAAACTAGTTGTAATAGGTTAATAAATGTAGCTACTAGTATAGAGACTAATATACCTTTAAATTTAAGATTTAATTTAAACGTAAAAAAGAAAAAACTAAAATATATAGCTTAGTATTGTTTATACTTATTTATGTTTTCTTTATTTTAAGTATTTACTATAGCTTTTGCTATAAGAATACTTTTATTTGCAACTTTAATTTAGTAGCTTATTTTATTGTTTAAAGCCTTAATAAAAAAGTAGTAACAAGACCTTTATTTATATAGCTTTGCAACTTTTATACCCTTTTACTATTATAATCCCTTTTTTATAAAAAAGCAAACTTGTTTTAAGTTATATAAGTAATAAAAAGAAAAAAAAAACCTTTTAGTTTAGTTATAAACTAAATAAGTAGTTTTTAAAACTAATACTTTTAAGTAAAGCAAGGTTGCTTTTAGTATGCGTAGTAGCTTAAAGTAATAAAGGCCTTAAATTTTTAGTTCTTTATTGCTATGCTATAGTTAGTTTTAAAAAGTAAGCGCTAATTTTTTTTTATATTAGTTATATTAGCTTTTAGCTAATTTATAAGTCTTTTAAATACTTTTAATTATAAAGGTAGCCTTATTAAAATCTAAATATTTATATTTATTAAATATTTAGTTTTTTGTTTTTTTTTTAGCTTTTTTTTATTTATAACGTTTTATTTAGTTATTACCTTATAAAAGTAGTTTATTATTGTTAAAATAAAGTTTAATAAAATTTTCTTTTTTAGTAGCGTATAGCTACTTAGTTAGTTATTTTAAAAGTTTTAGTTTTTTTAAATATACTTTATAATACTAATATAATTTAAAAAAAGTATATTTTAAATTAAAAGCAAAGTACTAAGTATTATTTAGATTTTAACTTTTTTATAATACTTAGTAGTATAGTTTTTTATATTAAATATAAAAACTAAAAACTTTTTTAATTTCTTATTTTTTATTGCTAGTTTTTTAGTTAATTTTTTTAAGTAGTTTAAGTAGTGCTTAACTTAGTAATAAGTTATTAAAGTACTTATAAAGTTAATTAGTATAAAATTATTAGTTGCCTTATTAATTAAATAGCAAATCTAAGTAATAAGTGTTTTTAAATTTAGCTTTTAAAATATAGTAGTGCTAATAAGTTATAAAAAAGTTTAACTTATTACTAAGTTAATTTGTTTGTATTTTTATTTTTTAAATAATATATATTAAATTACTTACTTTAAAGTTAGGTTTTTTTTAATATTTGTTAGCTTATATAGCTATTTGTTTTTAAGTTTTTATTACTGCTTGCTTTATAATAATAATATATTTTTAAACTTTTAAAGCAAAATCTTAAGCTTTTTAATATATTAGTTATTTAGTTAGTATTAAACTACTAAAATTTTTAGTTTTAGATTTTTAGTTATAACTTATTTTTATTAGTTTTTTTATAATAACTTTTTAAAAAAATAGTTTTTTTAAAAATTTATATAAGATAAAGGCTTAGACTGCGTTTATAGCTAGTAAACTTTAAAACTAATTATTTTAAAAATAGCTAATATATAGTTAAAGTTATTGCTTTAAGTACTAGTTTATAATTTTAGCTTAACTAGTAGTTTATTTATACTTTATAGCAGCAAAGTTAAGTTTAATACTATAAATATAAGCTAACTTGTTTATAAAATTAAAAATAAATTAAAAACTTTAGTTACTAGTAAAACTTTTTAGCTATTTAAAAACCTAATAAGGTTTTTTATAATATATTTAAGCTGTATTTTTAGCTGTTACTATATTTTTATAAGCAATTATTTATAATAGTTTAAAAAAGCTGTTAATAATTACTAATACGTTATTATAACTATGCTTATTATAAAAAAAGCTTTTAAAGTTTAAAACTAAATATTGCTAAAAATATTTTAGTACTAAAAAAAAAGTTAACTTTTTTAGTGCTTTATTTCTAGGCGCTTTAAAAGCTTTATATAAGCAGTTAGCAACATATTTATTTATATTTTTATATAAACTAGCTTACTAGTATTATTAAAATATTAGTTTATAAGTTTTTTTATAGCTTAAATATATAGTAGTAATAAAAATGTAAGCTTTGTAAATAATTTTTATTTTTAAGTTTGCTATATTAAGTACTACTAACTATTTTTTATAAAGCAACAATTTTTTTATTATTAACTAATTTAAGTTTTTAGCTTAAGCTTAATCTTATAATTTTTAAAAATTAAAGTATTTTTTATTAGCTTGCAAAATAGCATTAATTAATATATAACCTAATAAATTAAGTACTTTTTAATTTTTTATAACGTAAATTTTAGTTTTTTAAATAGCTAGTTAAAATAAGGCTATAGTTTTTTATTTATTTTTTTTTTTTTATTAAATTTTTAAATTTTTTTAAGGTTATAATAAAATATTAGTTAAAGTATTTTTTATTTTTAAATAATAAGTAATAATAAAGTTATATTAAAATATTAACTTAGCTTATTTAGCTTATTTTAAGTTAAGTACTTTTTTAACTATAAAGTACTTAAGTGCTAAATAATCTATTAAAATTATAAAAAGCTTTTAGTTTTGCAATTTAACTAGTTTTGCTTTTTAATAAAATAAACTTTTAATAACTATAAGCATTTTTTTATTATAAATCTTATAATTTAATTTAGCTTTATATAAAGTTTTTAAATAAAAAGCTACTAGTTTTTAGTTGTTGTTTATAAAATTTTTTTAAAATAATACTTTAGCTGCTACTTTATTAAATGTATTAGTTTTTATAAAGGTTTTAGCTTTAAAAAAAAAGTGTTAAAAAATAAGTGCTTTTATTAAGGTTTTTTTTAATTAGTTAAAAGCTTTTTAGCATTTTTTAGTTTATTATAGTATTAAGGTTGTAATTATTAAGTTATTTAAAAGCTTTGCTATTTTTTTATATTTATAAATAAATTAGTAATAAAAGTTGCAAAAGTTAAAAAATAACTATATTTTTTTTAAGCTAGCTTTTTTTTTTTTGTTATAAAAAAAGTTTTAATTTTAAATTACTTTTACTTTGCCTAGATTTACTTTTACGCTATTAGTGCTAATAATAAATCTTAAAAACTTAGTTTTAATAACGTAAAACTTATATTTTTTAATATTAGCTTATAGTCTTGCTTTTTTTAGTTAGTTAAAAACTTAAAATATATAATGCTTATATTTTAGTTTTATATTTAAATATATAAAAATATTATTAATATAAGCAGTGTAAAATATATTAAAATACTTTTAAAGTATATTATTAATAAACTGCTAAAAAGTAGCTAGTTTATTTATTAAACTAAAAAAAAGCACTTTAAATTTATATGTTTTATACTTTATTTAAAAAGCTATTAAGTTTTTATTTCTTTTAACTATTTTAATATAATAAAAAGCTTGTTAAATATTAATTTTTATAAACTATTTTACTTTAGTAAGTTAAGCTAGTATTTTGTTAATTAGTAGTAAAAAGTAGTAGTTTTTTTGTGTTATAGTATTTAGCTTTTAGTAGTTAATATAAAAATAAAGCAATTTGTTTTTTTTTTAAGCAAACAATATTAGTACTGCTTAAAAAACTAAAATAAGTTTTATAAAGCTTTTTTTTAGGTTATTTTAAATATATTTTTAATAAGTCTTTATTTTTTTTAGCGTTATTTTATATAAAAGGCTATATTTTAAAAATTTAAGATTTTTTATTAAAGTAATATAATAGTTTACTTTTTTTTAATAAGGTAGCATTTTATTAAAGCTTGCTTTGTTAAATATATTAAAGTGTTTATAGTGTTATTTTAGTACTATTTGCTTAATTTAGTTTTATAGTTTTTTATTATTAGCAGGCAGCATTTTTTTTTACTTATATTTAATAATTTAATTTATTTTTTTTAAGCTAGTAATACTAGCTTTTATATTATTTTACTTAATAAATATAGTAAAAGCTTTAGCTGTTAACGTTAATATTTATATTAGTTAGTATTTATACTATTTAATATAATTATGCTTTAACTTATAAGGTTTTTAGGTGTTATTAGAAACTAAATATTTATGTTTATTAAATATTTAGTTTTTTGTTTTTTTTTAAGGTTTTAAATTAAGCTTAAGGAAAATGTTATAGTTTTTTTTGTTAAAAATTTGCTTTATTTAATTATAACTTTGCTAGATTTAATTAGCGCTTAAGTTTTTTTTTTAAGCTTATAAAGGTTTTAAAATTATAATTAGTTTAGCTAGCTTATTTTGTTTTTTAACTTTAAAATTAGCTAGTTTAGCTAGTATATTTTCTAACTTTTAAATTTGTTATTAAATTTAAGTAATAACTTTATTTAGTTTAGCTATGTGTTTATTTTATTATTGCTTATTTTTTATATTTATTAACTTTTTTTTTTTATAATATTTTTAGTAGTAAAAAAATTTTAAATTAAGTTTTTAGCTTTATTTATAAAAATCTTAGGAAATTAGTAGTTTAGTTTTTATTTAGTTAAAAAAAATATTTAGCGTTGTTTTAAGTTTATAAAAACGTTATAATAATAAAAAAATTTCTTTTTAATAATTATATTATATTTTATGTTAATAATTAAAAAAAAAATATTTTTAATAATATGCTTTTATATACGTAAATAGGCCTAAAAGCCTTAATTTATAGCTTATACTGCCTTTTTATTATATTTAACAACTTTTGTAAATTTAAAGCTTTAGATTTTATTTAAGTTTAAGTGCTTTAGCACTTTTGTTATAAAATTTATATTTAATAGCAAGTATATGTTTGCTTTTGTATTTATAAAAGCTTTAGTAGTTAAAGTATATTTATTATTTATTAATATATAGTTAATAGTTAAAAGACTTTTTTTAAAAAAGGTTTTTAAAAAGTTAAAAAAAAATGTTTTAATAAGTATTTATATTTAAAGCTAATATAATAAGTAGCTTAAAATAGGAAGCTAGTTTTTTTAAGCTTAGTTTTTTGCTTTTTTAAGTATAAAAATGTTTTTTATTGCTTTTATTATAATAAAATTAACGTAAATAAAGTTTAATTAATTAAAGTAAAACTTTTTTAAACAATTGTTGCTTTAATAACTTTAAGTATAGTAAGTAAAATATTGTCTTTTAAATATTAATAGCTTTGCTTGCTTAAAAAAGGGTTTAGCGTAAATTTTAACATTTTTAGCTTTTGTTTTTAAATAAAAAATCTTATAGTGTTTATTTTTTATACTTTATTTAGCAAATTAGGTTAAAGTAAGCTATAAAGTAGTTAGTTAACTAGTTTTTGCCTTTTTCTTTAGTATTAACTTTAAAGTTAAAAGATGCTTTAATTTTTTTTTTTTTTTATTTAAAAAGTTTTTATATTATTAATAGTTAAATATTTAAGTATATTTGCAGTACTTAAAAAAGGTTACTAAAAGGTTTACTTTTTTTAGTAAGTAAAGTATATTTAGTTAGTTTAGTAGCTTGTTATATATGTTATTTTTAAACTTAAATAGTAAAATGTAAGCTTAACTAGCTTATTTAGTAAATTTAATTTTAAAGTTGCTAAATTTATTATTATTGCTTATATAAAAGTTTTAATATTTAATTTAAGCTATTTTGTACTTATTTAAGTTATAGTACTGTTAATATAAGTAGTATAGTATTTTTTTTAACGTTTTTAAAAGTAGCTTTTAACTATTTTTTGCTATAATAAATAATATTAATTTTTTAGCTGCTAACCTGCTTATATAACTAGTAATATAAGTAACTTTGTTATAGTTGTTAATAAAGTAATTTAAATTAAGCTATAACTTTTTTTTTAAAAGCATATATTAATATTTAAAGCAAACCTTTGCTTTGTTTTTAGCTTTGTTATTAGTAAAAATAAGTAGGAAATTTATTTTAGCAAATTGCTTAATATTGTTTAATAACTTAAAAGCTAAAGTGCTTTGTTAGCTTTTTTAAGTTAAATTAGTTATAGTAGCTGCTATTAAAACAATTTGTTTTTTTAGCGTATTATTTATTTTTTTTAATTTTTATACTTTGTTTTCTTAAGCACTAGTAGCATTAAAGTTTATAGTTTTTTTTACGTTTGTTAAACTAGTTTTATTTTAGGTTGCGGTTTTTAGTTTAATAGCTTATGCTTATAAGATTTAAGCGTTTTAATTTATTATTTTTAGCATATAATGTTGTTTTTTAATAATTTTAAAATATGCAATACTTATTAATAATTAATGCTTAAATTTTTAAAATATAGCTGCAAAGTGCTTTGTTGCTAATTAACTAAACTTTTTTTTAGTTAGCAAACTGTTAAATAAATTAAAAGCATTTTGTTTATTTAAGGTAACAGCTTAAAAAAAGATAACTAAGGCTTTTTTAGCATTTAAAAAATATATTATATTAGTTTTTACTTAGATTTAAAGATTAGCTTTAATTTTAAGCATTATTAATTAGTATTAGTTTTGTTTTTAAATTTTATTTTTAGCAACATTAAATAAAAAAAATTTTAAGGTAGTAAGTAGTAAGTTAATATTAAGTTTTTTTTTTTTAACCTTATTGTTTTAACTTTTTATAAAAAAGAGCTTTAGGTTTTATAATAACTAGCTAAATTTTGCAAACTACTGCTGCACTATACTATTATATTTTAGTTTTCCTTTTTTTAGTTAAAAGTAGTATATAGTACTTAGGTTAAATTAAACTTAGCAATAAGCTTTAGCTACTATATAGTTAGTATTTAAAAGGCAAACTTTTTTTAGCATATTGTTAATAGGAGTTTTTTATTTAGTAGGTTATAAGAAACTAAATATTTAATAAATTAAGTTTAATTAATTTAATATATTAGGTTTATTTAGTTTAACGTATTAAATAGGTAAGGTATTGTATTTTTTAAAAAGATAATTAAAGTCTTTTTAAATAGTAATAGAGCAATGTTTAAATTGTAATAAGTTAATAAATATAGCTACTAGTATAAAGACTAATATACTTTTAAATTTAGGATTTAATTTAAATGTAAAGAAAAAAAAACTAAAATATATAGCTTAGTATTGTTTATACCTATTTATATTTTCTTTATTTTAGGTATTTACTATAGCTTTTGCTATAAGAATACTTTTATTTGCAACCTTAATTTAGTAGCTTATTTTGTTGCTTAAAGCTTTAACGGGAAGGTAGTAATAAGACCTTTATTTACATAGCTTTACAACCCCTATACCCCTTTATTGTTACACTAGTATATAAAAAAATTTTTAAGCTTATTTAATTTTAAAAAATAATATATAAACGTTATAGCTAAAATTAAATATTATATTAATATTAGTAATAATATACTTATTAAATTATTATTATAAAAGTATAGCTTATTATAAAAACGTACGCTTTATAATTTTATTAAAGCTTACTTTAGTATTTATATTTAAAAAAGCAAAAGTTTATAAAGATTATTAGCGCTTTTAACTTTAAAAAAAGCTTTAAAAGCTATTATGCTAAATAAAAACTTTTTTAAATATAATAAAAAGGTTATATAGCATATATATTGCAATTTTTAAAAGGTTAATAAATAAATTAAAAAGCATGCATACTTGCTTTTAAATATATAAAATAAGGTTTAATATACTACTAACTATTAATAATATATTTTTATTAACTTAAAAAATAGCTTTTAATATATTAAAGTTTATAAAAAAAACTATAAAAAAATTATATTTATAATATTTTTTAGTATTTATAAGTAACTTATTATGCTATTTAAGCTATATAATATATTTATAACGTTTTAAGTATTAATTTAAAAAATACTTAAAAAGTATTATAAGTAGTTTACTAGCTTTTTAAATAATATTTATATTTAAGAAAATTTAATTAAATAACTTTATAAACGCTACTATAAAATATTTACTTACTTTATAAAATATAAAATAATAATTAATATATAAAAGTGCTTTATATTTATTTATAAAAGCATTTTTTTAAGCTTTTATATATTTACTAATAAAATTAAAGCTAATTTAGCTAAAGTATTTATAGTGCTTAAATATTTAATATTATAAACTATAATTAAAATTTAAGTGTTTATAAATGCTATAAAATACTTTAAGCACTTTATATATTATTTTATATATTATTTAGCACTTTTAATTGCTTTTTTAAGCAGCTTAAAAAATATATTAGTAATACTATTATTAAAAGTATAAAAAGCATAATATAAAATTTATATAGCTATTATTATAATGCTTATAGTTTAAAGTTTTAATTAGCAACTTTTATTTATTATTAATTTTAATTTAAGTAGCTTATATATTAAAGCTTGCTTAATATAGCTTTATTTATATAATATAAAATTATTATTATATTTTATAGCTTATTACTTTAAAAAGCTTATAAAAACGCAGTTTTAATACTTTATATAAAAATATAAACTTTTTACTATTATGCTTAGCTTATAATATTAGCGTTACTAAGTTAAAAGTAATAATATAATAGTTTAAATAAACTATTAATTATTAATGCTTATTTAAATAAAAGTAAAGCAACTTATATAAATAGTTTAATTTTTTAATATTATAAAATATTATAAAGTTTAAATAGTATATAAGCTAAGTAAAGTAAATATATTAGCTAACTAATTATTAAAGCTTAAAAAAGCTATAGCTAATAATAAAGTAGCACTAAAAGTAATGTTGCTATAATAATTTAATAAACTTAATTTATAAACTATTTTTAAATATATTTAGCATAGCTTAAATTTGCTTAAAAATATTAACTTTAAATAAAGCTATAAGTACTTTATAATATATAAAAAACGCTTTTATAAAGTAAAGCACTTTTAACGCGTTTTTAGTAAGCTTTTATATGCTATAAGCACTATAAGCTAAGCAATATTACTATTTAAAGTATTTAAATTTAAAAATTTAATATAAAAAAGTTATAAATTATATAAGTATTTTAGCTACTTAAGTATTAGCGTTTTAACTTATAAAATAAGTAAAGCTTTTTAGTATTTTAAAATAGTTTTTATTATATAGTAAGTTATAATAAAATATACTTTATGCTAATTTATAAAGCTATTAATAATTTAACTACTTAATTTTTAGTTAATTATTTTATTAGCGCTGCTTATAAAGTAAATAATAAACTATATATATATAAGTAATTAAAATGTGCTTATTTATATTAAATATATTATATAATAAATAAAAGCAAAAATTATACTAAGTATAAAATTTATTAATACTAAGCTTTTAGTAATAAAAATAAGCTATACTTTTAAATTTTTTAAAAAATAAATTTATAATAATAGCGCTAGCTTTATAAGTATAAAATTAATAAAATAGTATAAATTTAATAAATTTATTTTTAAGCTTATAACGCTATTATATTTATAAAGCAATAATAAAATTAAAAAAGTTAATAAAGACTTTAAAAAAATTATGCTTTATAAAGCTATAATAAACTAATATTATAACTTACTTGCTTTATTTATTTTTATAATATAAATATATAATTAAATACTTAAGCTTAGTAGCTATAATAGTTATTTTTTTTTATTTAGTACTAAGCTACTTTAAAATATAAACGCTATAAAATATGCTAAATATACTTATAAGCTAACTAAAAAAAAAAGCAAAAAGCATAAAAAAAGCTAGCGCTTTATTATAAAGTATTAATAACATACTAACAATATAATAATATAATAGCGTTTTAAAATTAAATTTAAGCTTACTTATAAAAAAAAAAGTTTAATTTATACTTATAGCACTAAAAATTAAATATTATAAGTATAGTAATAAGTATATAAAGCTAAACTTTTTTATAATAGCTTTTAAGCAATTATTAATTACTATTTAAGCAATATATACTAACTTTAAAGCTTAAAAAGTATAGTATTAATAAATAAATATAATAATATTAACTTATTTTTAGCATACTTAAAAAATAGCTACTTTATAAAAAGCTTATAATATATAAGCAAAATAATGCTATAATAAAATAAAAAAAAACTATTAATACTAGCTAAAATTAATTAAAGTAGTTAAAGTAGCAATAAAATTTATAATAATAGCAAAAAGTATAAAAGCGTAATTAAAAACAATTATGCTAGTAAAAAAAGTAATATAAATTTACTAGTTATAAAAATAAGTAAACTATATAAAATAAAAGTACTAATATATAAAAAATAATATAAAATAATTAAAAATAAGTACTAAATATAATATTTACTTATATTTTATATATTTTAAACTTTTAAATACTTTTTTTTTATTTTACTTTATATATAATATATTAATAGGTTTTCTATACTAGTTAATATAAGTTTACGTACTTTAATTAGTACGTTAAACTACGGTAGCACCGTAGGACTAGAAACATACAAGTATAACCGTCTTTCCTACATTTTTATATTGTATTTAACAACTCAGACACTCGGAAACGGAATAATTTGAATGCCCTTGGATAGTAAGTTGTTTTTATGGATTGCTCGACCAACCTTTTATCACGCTGGCTGCCCCTTGAGCAACGAGTACCTACATTGCAAGATCATATGACGGGACCTACCTACCTACTAATTACTTACCTAGCACCTCTATTATGCAAATATGCAAAATCTCCATGTATGTTAGCACCGTGTGAGTGACTAGGTAACCACACAGTACTTGCTTCCTTCTTGCTTTACGAGTAGGTAGCACGCCACCTGCAATCAATACCTAACCTCCAACACGGAATACCTACCGCTACGGAATAAACCAGAACGCCCTTTTTATCAGGATACTTTTCAGTTTCAACATACCTAACCTTAACCTACCTTATTTATCATACAAAGAAACCCAGGCACCCAGGCCACCACTTCTACCTCTACTCTAAAAGTAATCAGAAAGGAAAGAAAAGAAAAAAAAGAAGAAAGAGAAGGGAAGAAAAAAAAAAAAAAGCAATGCCACGATCTGACGAAGCAGCATCATTCTACATCGCCGTATACCGCGCCGTACAAGAGATTCCCCCAGGCAAGGTCACTAGCTATGGACATATTGCGAAATTGATAGGGACTCGTATGTTTGTTCCCTGATTTCTCCTATCTATCTATCTACTATTGATTAAGAAATGACGGAAGAAACAAACTCACACCATATGTACGTGTAAGCACAACGACCTCGACAAGTCGGTATCTGTCTGAAGCACCTGCCAGATGATCCCGGACAGAGACATCATTCGGGCAATGTTCCGTGGCAGCGTGTTATTAATGCCAAGGGCGTAATATCTCCACGGTAAGTGAGGAATAACACAAAAAAGAAAAAAAATTGGTAATGAAGGAAGAAGTCTGGTATTTTTCTAGCCTATCTCTATGTATGTATGTTATGGGCCCTAATTTCAGTGGTTTACTACAGGTCTCAACCCTCAGGCGCACGCAATCAAGCTGCGGCCCTGAGAGCTGAAGGTGTTACGGTCTCTACGGATGCTTTGGGCGAACTAAGTGTCGACTTGGCCGAGTACGGATGGTTCCCTAGCATATTGCCATCTGAAGAAGCAGAAGAGCAAGATGCGGATTCAGGCGATTCGTCAACCTGAACGAGCGTAGGGAAGTCGACGTCTATATGCGCACATGTAGGACAAAGCTCCGATATATCTCATCTGAACTTGGGGGCTACAGTTGCAAGAGCGTTTCGGTCCACGGTAAGCTACTACCGCCCGACATTGTTTTCGGTTTCGGTTTCATCCTAGATAAAACTGCCGACAAGCTTTCGCTTCAAGGCCAACAACGTTAGCATATGGTACCATACGTATTGATCATGAATATTATGAGGGGTAGGAATTGTCAGATAGCGGTTGGACATATTGCATCCACATTGTAGTTCAGAACAGGTCTGTGTATGTGCTCTCATCATAAAAACCAAGAAAAAAAGCCAAAGGGCAACGTACCTTATACATGCAAATGAACGCGTGCAGGGTTTCTGCTACGTCAGGGTGTACAGGCTGAACAATCAGTCTTTTGCATCTTCAAGCTTCCTCTTCTTCGAAGCCGAGGCAAAGAAAGAATCCACTGTGCGTTGGCGAGAGTCGAATTGGGCACTCCCTATACCCCCACGGGTCTTTTTCAAGCCCTGGAGATGATCGACGTTGTTCGTCTGTTCAATCAGGGTGCGCGTAGTCTTACCACTAGGAGACAATGCGGAAGCAGAATTTGCAGACGCCTCAAAACATATTTGCAGTACGCCTGTGTTGCTCCACGCAACCGCCAGCTCGTCACCGAATTGACCACCCACCGACTTCAACGGATAGCGAATCAGGAGCGCGCGAACCAACGAGTTCAGAATGACACCGTGCGCAACGACGACAACAGCAAAATGATCACCTGCGGACTGCCCAATAATAGGCACAAGATGGGCGTCGACGAAGCGACCAGTGCGAAGAGCCATAGACTCGCGACTCTCTGCACCATCAGTACCATCCCTCTGTTTGGAGCCGAACTTCTTCCCTTCGGACGAGCCAAAGTCTTTCTCACGCAAGTCTTCTAGGCGAACCACGTCGAGAGGAGCAGTCGCTACCACTACGTCTGCAGGGCCAGAATCCTTGGCTTCCGGCCGACATGCTGCAGCGATCGCTTCAGCAGTCCGGTATGCCCGCTGTAAATTGGACGCGAAAATATGTCGCACGGAGCCGATCGTTGCCTGACGCGTCGCAATATGCGCACCGAGACGCCTGGCTTGCAGGACACCATGATTGGTTAGAGGCGAGTCACGAGAACCTGCACTTCGTGAGAATGTTAGTGGTGAAGACATACTTAAAAAGTAGTTTGGAATCGACTCACTATAAACCTGCCACATTATCGACGGATTCGCCATGACGAATCAACAGTAGGCGCATTGCCCCGCATCATTGCCATGAGCGTTATGCCAGTGGATGCGGCTGGCAGAGGTTGATGAACATGAAGACAGAAGGAAGAAAGGAAATTTGTGCGTAAACGAAGATTTAAATACGATAGCCAGGATAAGACACAGTAGCGTGGTCTGGGACCAATGATTTGTTAGCTTGTAATACAGTGCTGATGCCGTTTCTTGTACTGTGGTGTTATACGTGTACTCGTACGAGACTACGAGTACCTGTAAAAGCCGGGCAATGGAGGAACGCTACGACCCCAAGTGAACATCTCTGATGAAACCTACATGTACCCAGACAGCTGCTTGTTGTTGGGTTGCTCCCACCTCAAGATGTATTTTGCTATATGCACCTTCCGTGGAATAGTGATGCCATTGCTATGGCTCACGGCCAGACGTAGCCCCGCTGACCTTTTCTCAGGGTCGGTGGGTTCCTCCCTCCCTCGTCTTTCTAGCTTTTACACGTACGATAGGGACTAAAGGAGGTAAGTAATAACAGGCCTAATATAGTGTGACGCTATTGTTGCGTTGTTGACTTCCAGAGCTTGATCACTTAGCATTCTACCGCCGTTCGCATAGTTACCTACTGATACACAGCATCGTGCCATCGATACACATTACAGGAGAAGAGTACTTGCGTGTACAACACTGCCTTTCGCCAGAAGCCGCTCCGGTAAGACACGCGAAGTGACTGACAAGACCAATCATTGAGACTCGGGCCATAAAACATCATCACATTGGCTTGATAACTGATGCCATTGATTTGTTACGTACACAGAAATCAGGCAGCTAAAAGAGCGTACCAATACATGACAAATAGTGGGCAAGGGAGTGTGGGCGTCTTCATACGCGCAGAGAGTGGTGCCGCCTATCAAGACCAAGGTCCAAGGCAGCAAAGGTGAAAAAACAGTTCCCAATTCCCCCCCCCCCCCCCCCCTTCTCGCAAGTGAGACACTATTATCGAGTTCTCAAAAAGCGGACCACGCCGTCGAAAGCATGGGGAAAGAGTGCGAAACATGCTCTCTTAGGCAGCATTCTGCTTCTGACGAAGCTCGAAGACGCTTAGGGCCTCTTCAGCGGCCTTGACACCCGAGAGAGCCATGGCGCCAAAGGTTGGGCCCATGCGGTTTGCACCGTCAACCTCAGACAGCTCCATGCCGCCGACGATGAGTCCGGGGACGATCTCGCGAGTGCGCTTAACGATGGCGTCCTCGGCCGCGTTCATATCCAGGCCGCGCATGCCACCTAACTGGTTGATGGCGCCCATGCTGACGAGCCGCTTGACGCTGAAGGCGCCGAAAGGTCCGTCGTGGCCCGTCGTGCTGATGACGACGGGCGCGTTGATGGTATTGGGGTCCATGCATGACTGGTCGTCATGGTGCATGGACACGAGCGTCCAGTTGGTCACTACACCGGCGATGCGGAGCTCGCCCGAGTCGGCATCGCGTCGCGTGATCAGGTCCTCAACCGTTGTCGCGTTGAACAGCTTCACGTTGGGAAACCCGACAACCTTGGAGAGCAGCGTCGACGTGAATTGAGCCGCGTGCTTCACCACCACGTAGTTGCCCTCGTCCTCAAACGGCACGCCGATCTCACTGAGGAATTTCTCGGCCGGCTTCCGCATCACCATTGCGCTGAAGAGCTGGCCTCCAAGCCATGCGCCACCTCCTGTCCGAGCCGGTTAGCGCAAAAATGCCGGGGGATGCGCATGGGGGAATAAGGTAATGGAAGAAGCAAAAATGTGCTTTATTGCTTGGGAAAGCTTACCAGGTGCGACGCCAGCCTCAATGATAGCGATCTTGAGGTCGGGGCGGGCCTTGGCAAGCGTATAAGCCGTGCTCAGACCACACGAGCCCGCGCCCACGATAACAATATCGGACTCGGCATACTTGTCGAGGTCCTCAAAGTAGCGGCGAGTCATGGCACGTGACACCTGCGACTCCCGGATGGGCTGGAAGGTAAAGTCGGACCACTTCCCGTCAGCGACTTTGGTACCATTGTCAGCGGCGTGGAGTTTGCCGTTGCCGTTGCCGCTGCCGCTGCCGCTGCCAACCGGGACACCTCCGCGGTGGGGGAGTGTGGTGTAGTCAATGGTGTCGACAAGAGCTGGCGCCATTTTGCTATTTATGTTGTTCCTGACCTGGATGGTTAGTGATAAAGGAAAGAGGGGGGAAGGGGAGGAATGTCGAGAGCATGATCCTTTCGCTGGTATTATCCAGATCAAGTTCAACGCCGTATAATCTCAGAACGAGCTTCCCGTTTTTCCCTTTTCAGGAAGAAAAGGAAAAGTGACCAGACCACCGGACCGTGCGAACACCCCTCACCCACCACCCCGCAGTCATATCGACCGCCGTCTATGATGCAAGAGACGGGGTGATGTGCCGGGGATGGCGGGGTCGAGGGGCCCCGACGGGAACAGTGGACAAGGTCCGGGAATCAAACTCGAACACCGGCTCATGTCTCGTCACAGATCTAATTGTTACCTGGTGACATGTTGAATACTCGTTCATTTATCGCGGCAAGACGTCTTCCGCCTATGCCGCGATCTTTTCTGGATTATCCATCGAGGATCATGATCTCGGGGTATCGTGTAGCCTGTCTTATCTGGCCGACGCGTACCGAGAGAGCTAAATTTATCTGTTCAGTTATGGTTACGTGGTTAGTTATGTTTCTCGCCCTTCCCTACCATTTCGAAAACGGGTAAAGTTTAAAACAGGGTTCAGGCTCTAGTGAAACGGGGAACGAAGGCTCACGATTCTTTTTTTGGTAACAGTATGTCAGAGGAAGGATGTAGGACTGATGTAGTGAAAACTTCAATTGTAAGAATGGAAGCTGGGAACTTTGCATACGATGACTTATATATACACGTTCTTTCCGTTTTATCGTCGGGAAGCGGGGTAGGGTCGTGTCGTCATGGGAAGATCACCTATATCGGACGACAAGAGGTTATTTCTTAATTGAAGGAGGAGACGGACAGGCGTGACAGGGTATTATCCTCGCACGAATTCTATATATCTCTTACAACTCTAACCTATCTAGTACCTTGGCGGTGCTGTGTTATCTCATCCCCAGCGCGCCGAGTCGGACCAGAGATGGACATTGCCACCGATCGGAAGCGAGACTTTTATCATTGTTTGTCGACCTTGGCCTATGATGTGGTAATCCGGGATTTTTTATTTGATTTATCAAGGTACTTTGTCATCCCATCCCATCCCATCCCGCGTTCAATTGTGTGGCGATCGGACTCGGGCCGGAGACGGACATTCTTCTTGGCCTTGGCCTAGGCCTTGGAGAAAATAATCAAGGCGAGTTAAATGCTATGTTCATGGGATTATATGCGTAGATATATTAAACTCCTGCTGTCTATTTATTGTCGGCCATACTAACCTTAACTAGGCTTTGTGATCTCACGTCGGCTTGTTTGTTATATCACCTTATCGTCATTTCACTTACTTTCCTCGGGATGAAGTTGGTAAGGTAGCTCGGCCTATATATAATACCCTGATGACCAAGGCCGTCGTTTCTTTCCCTTGCTGTATTCAAATCCACTCTCAAGTATATAGGTATTCGAATACGAACAATTCCGGCTTGACTTGATCCTTTTTTTTTTTTTCTTGCGACAGTTTCCTAGATTCCCATGTACCTCAAATTTTCGTTTTAGGGGCGCTCAGATATGGTATGGAGTAAGATTAGAAAATTCGGTAAAAGAAACAGTAGAAGAGTGTTGCCTTTTTCTTCTTCTTTTTTTTTTAACAAAGTCTACTGTGCCGTTTAGCCAACCCAGTTCCCCCAGTTCTCTATGGGTAGTAAGTAGATAGGTCAGTCCCTTAGGCATATTACGCGCAAGACTGGGAATGCTGTAGGTTTGTTTGGGGGGAGGGGGGGGTCTGCCCATTTTTGTTTGTTTGTTTGCTTGTTTGTTCCTGACGATTTATAGCTATTAACCTTGCTTGAATGGGTAGCGGGAAAGGAAAGGAAAGGAAGAAAGTAAGGTAAATATACCCCCGGAAATAAAAATAAAATTGTCTCTGTCTCTGCAGAGTTATTCCTACATGGACTCAACTTTTTTTCTATTTCTTTTTTTTTTTCCATGTGAAAGTGATGGACGGCGAGGGGACACACTGGGCTTAATTATATAGGTAAGTAGCTTGTAGATAGTCTAGGTTAGTTTGAACTTGTAAACGAAAGAAAAATCGTTAGTTAAGTAGGTAAGCAACAGTCTAAATCTGCGCTCTAAGATATCACTTATATAATTTATCCCCCCCAAAAAAACCTTTTCAATAATATTGTCCATTGGAAGATCTAGGTTACTTCTCTCTTGAATACCTAGACTAACCTAGACAGAGGAAAAAACAAGTCGGTATAAGTGTTCGTGTAAGAGGCAAATACCTACCTACCCCACCGCCGAGCTGAGCGAAGCTTTCGGGATAGGATACCTTAGGTAAGGGGTGCATTTTTAGGAAGGTCCCGAGCCCGAGCCCGAGCCCGAGCCCGAGATCGATACGAGTACGTACTTTTACTTTACCTATCAGACGATGAAACTTACGACCAATTCTACTTGTACTAAACAGCCAAAAAAGCACCGAGATCAATCCATCAAAGTTGGAAATTCTAAATCTGGGATGATAAAAATGAACTTGAATTGTTGAAAAAAGCTTTTTGTCGCCGATATGTAAATAAATACTCTCGTAAACGCCCTTATTTTACGCCCCTAATAAATCCTAAAAACCTAACCTAGTCTCATAAAAAAAATGTTTGAAAATATCAAAGCCCCGACAAAACAAAATTCATCTATCGTGAAAAAAATATAAAAAGGAAAGGAAAGTCGCTGGGTATAGTATGTATGTATGTGTGATGCTTCTTCTTCTTCTTCATGTCGTGTTGTTTTGTGTTTGTGTTTGCGTCCTGCTTGTCGAGTTATGTTGATGTTGGTGTTGATGTTGATCAACCAAGCTGGTGAGACCGGTGTGATTTGTTTTGTCCTCTCCCCATGGACTTCCCAGCAAGTCTCTAGCCGAAAGAGAGATGGGATAGATGTCTTAGTGATGGGGGAAAGTGTCATTCATTTTTTTTTAATATTGAATACGGGATAATGCTGGAAAAGAAACAATCATATCAGTTAGTGAGTCGGGTTTCAATGGTTGACAACAGTAAATTACAACAATAAAGGGGGGAAGGGGATATGGATGTCGTAAAAGAGAATATAACAAACTTACGAGTATCCTTTTTTCCCGACTTCTTCGACCCAGCGAAGAAGTACATCAGAGCCCAATGCACGAAGGAGACAACGAAGAGGACACCGGCCAAGACCACGCCCGTATTCGAGATTCCGGAAAAGCCCTGCTTGACAAGGACAAAGAGGGCGACGGAGCACAGGGCGGCGATGGCCACCTCGAAGCTCGACGAGCCGCCCGAGTAGAGGGAGAGCATGTCGAGCCATTTGGAGCCGTAGAACTCGGGCGTGCCGGCCTCCTGGATCTCAAAGTGCACGCGTGTGTTGCGGCGTGGTCTTGTTGTCGTCGAAGTGTAAGAGTTGGACCGGGCCCGGACTTGGTCGAGGGCCGTCATGTCTTCCGTCACTACGGAAGTAGTGGTGGTGGAAGAAGTCATGTTGGACGATGCTAGGCTCTTGAGAGAACGCTTCGTGTTGAAGTATTGCGTTTCCGAATGTGACCTTGATAGGATTCTGGCCTGCATCGTGACTTATGATGCTTGGGGTTTTGTGATGTCGGAGGGACTAAGCTAGGTAAGAGAAATGGAAATAGAAATAGGAATGAAAAAAGGACAAAAGAGAACACTAGCTTATAATCACTCTGACAATACAGTTGCCTGGAAGGAGTGGACTAGGTATAGTCTTATACAGGTAGGGGTAGATATATATATATATATATATATATATATATATATATATATATCATAGAAGTATACAATGCAAGTACGAGTAAGGTAGGTAAGGTGTAGAGAGCAAGGTAGTCTAGGACTCTAGGCTGTGTGTGTGTGTGTGTGTGTAAGACGGGAGATACCAGTATGGGAATACGAGAGCAACTCGGGTGCAACTGATCAAAGAGGGACGGATATAGACATGCCTAATAAGACATGGACATATATATGCACAGCAGTACGAGTAGATAAGGCACTCAAGTAGGTAAGTCATTGTACCATGTGTAGGTGCGTGGTATACCTACTGGCACTGGTAAGGCCTCAAGTCTATCAAGAAGTGGGAATCTTGACGAAGAGGGGGCTTATGCCGAGTGAATGGGTCGTACCTGCCTTCTAAACCCACCCAGGCGCCTCAAGACCCCATAACTTAATCCATCTACTTGCCCTATCGGCATACATCGAGGATCCAAGAAAAAGTTTTTTTTGTGTGAAGAAGAGACCTTTCTCCTCATTGCTCATGCTACCTCGTTTCTCTGTTATCAGATGTCACATAATAACACACGACAGTATACTGTAGACTGTAGGTATGTAGTAGGTAATAGTTAGCTATTCGTTAGTCCTATAGCCAAGACCAACGTTCTCGAAGCTGACAGGCCCCACGCTGACACCGCCCATTTCTTTTCCTACGCGATGACCTCGAGAATGGTACTTGGAAGCTCATCGTCACCAGCGCGTGATGATGAATAGCATCACTTGAGCAGGAAAATCAACAGTCTATGAAGCAAATATTAACCGAACTGCAAATGAACCTCGGTGTATGGGTAGCAACCTTAACCGCATCAAGATTTAGTGTAGAAAGAGTCCGGTGGAGGCAACGCCTGCGGCACAATCATTGGAACTTGGGCATCAAACGCACAGACTAGGTTAGCTAACTAAAAACTTGTGAGTTTTGACGGCTCAGTAGTTCTAGATAAACGACCTATCGGGCTCTCTGCCTCATGATTTCTACGAAACCCGAAGGAAGAGTTAAGCTTGAAGCAGGGCAGGGCAGGGGTAATTAGTCCAGCTAATGAGGCGGGGGGCGTAATGTGAAGATCCGCGGTTGTCGATCTTGTAGGTTGAGCAGTCAGTCACGCTATTACCGTGTGGGGAGCTATTCTTTCCTACGCACGTACATTACACGTTATTCTGTCATTTTATTGGATTTTTTTTTATTTTTAATTTCGCCGCCTCTTTTCTTTTTCTTGCTGTCCCAAGACGCTGGGAAATACCTATGACGTGCAGGTCGTACGAGAGACAGAAGTCACTCACGAGCAATCCCGTCGACAGCCGTTGGACATGTCAAAGGGCAAAAAGCTGAAGAGCCCTTTAAGGTCCAACCTGCCTTATAGAGGTTGTCCCACAACGAGGGGTAAGGTATCTCTGGTCTAGCATGTGGCTATCAAACAAACCCAAACCAAACCATGCAACACCAACCTTATGGAGATGCTGCACTGCAACATAGATTCTGTACGAGTACTAAGCCTAGATATACGTACATCAGATCCTGGAGCTATCCATCCAACAGCGGCTATCTCATTACCTAGAGAAGAAGACTATATCAACCTGCCAGAGATTTAAAGCATATCAGAAGTTAATTATGTGTATGTCTTCTGTTGACGAGCTTAACCCCTGCTCTCTTTCTCTCTATCGTCGAAGGAATAAGTATCTTGCATCGGCATTGAAAAGCGCCACTACGCGGCCGCCAGCTCCTAACTAAAACTACCTAAATAGAAGCCGCAAGCTCCTATCCTAGTTTCATGTTTATTTTTACTGCACTTGCATACTCGTACCTCGTACCTACCTCCCTATCTTTAAAAAAAAATCGGGGTAAAAAAAAGAGGATCCAAAAAGCTTCTCGGTATTTTCTAGAGTCGGCTTAGTTAACTTGGTCGGCTCCTCCCTTTGCGAAAACGGCCCGGCGTCGTCTTTTCCCCTTCCCCCCCCGTGGTTTCTCTTGCCGAATATGGAAATGGCCGATTTTTTCTTTCTTTTTTTGCCTTGTCATTGCAATTTGCAAACGCGACGGTGATTCCGACCTCCCGGATTAAACACTTTTATATATATATATGTGTGTGTAAGCGATGGTCTAGACTAGACTACTTAACCTGGAAACGAACGAGATTTTCCATTTACCCGTCTTTGCATTTTCTTGGTTTTATTCTTTTGTCGCGAGATTCGGTTGTCGGAAAAATTAGTAAACTCGCACCTAGACAGCAAGCAATCAAGTAGGTAGTGAGTAAGTTTCTTGACTTTTGTTTGTTGTTGTGTGGACACATATTTACGTACTATATATGATGTGTCCATAATCTACGGTGTTATTTTGCTGATGTTGTCTTTTGACCCTCATTTACGTGTAAATGGGAATATTCTGTTTTTGGGGAGCGCCGACGTGGGGACATAAGAAGAAGAAGAAGATAGGTAGGGAGAGAAAGAAACACAGCTTACATCATCATCACCACTATCATCAAATAGTTTCGTAATTGCAAAAGTCAACTTGATTGTGTGTAATACAAATTTATCGATATTGACAGGTGAACCAAATATGAATCCAAATTCAACGGTCCTATATATATACATGCCCAATTAAAAACGTTGGACCTATCCCAATCCATCCCGTTGCGATGAAAAATAGTTTGGTAATGCTGTCGCTAGATTCCTTCCAGAATCAATAGTCCAGCCCTATCTAGAGAGTAGGTAGGTAAAGTAGATAAGATAATTTACTCAATCGTTCTCTCTTGAAAACCCCAACCATCTCATCTCATCTCATCTTCCCTTCCATCCCAGCATTTCATAACCCGTTCCTAAGAAACCAAAAAGAAAACAAACAAAAAAGAAGAAAAAAAAAAGAATCCTTCCAATGATAGCCGATAAACTCCTCCGCCTTATGAACCGCCCCCCCGGGAAACAAACAAAAAAACATTCACCACCCAAAAACCCTCCCAAACTCCCAAGAATTAATCCTCATAGACCTCAACAACCTCAGCGCATCCATATACCCGTCCTTGCCAAACTTCTCCATCCACTCCTTAACCTCTTCCCAATCCTTTGTTTCTAACCTCTCGCTCGCATGTCTCATGAGACAATACCGATTCGGATATCTCTCGAATCTCCCCAGGACGGAATCCTCCATGGGCGAAGAGACATGTAACCAGGCAATCGTCTTCGATCTCCTCGACCTGTCAAAGGACAGATGACTTATCGGCGACCCGAAGAAATTCATGTCGTGCGGACCGTTGAGGCGCGTGCGCGGGTGCAGGGAGATGATGGTGTCGAGGTGGGGGGAGAGGTATATGGTTCCTCGGTGGTTGGATTGTTTTAATTCCGTCGTCGTCGTCGTCGTTGTTGTTGTTGTTGTTGTTGTTGTTGTTGTTGTTGTTCCTTCTTCTTTCTCCTCCTTTCCTTCTCTTTCTGTTTGTTGGTTCAGGTTCATCTTCTTCTCATGTACTACCACTTCCTTTCCTTCTTTTCCTTCTTCTTTTTTCTTTCCCTTATCATCATCGTTGTCGTCGTTATCATCGCGACGATAAATCACCATGGGCATCATCTCCTTCCTCCCCTCCTGTCTATAAACATCCAACCGGACGCGATAGATCGTCCTGGCGGCATACCTGCTCTCGGAACAGACGCCGAAGAAGGACCCAGAAGTAGACGGGACGAGGTTGAGGGTGGGGTATATCTGGTTATTCTGTTCCACCACCAGTCGTTGTTGGGCCGAGTCTTTGATGGCCGTTTCCCAGATGTCTAGACGGAGTTCTGGGGGGAGGTTGTTGAAGAGTGTGAAGGACATTTTTTTTTTTTCCTCTCTTCTTCTTCCCTTTCTTTTGGTTTGGTTTGTGTTTGTGTTTTCTTTTTTTTTTTTTTTTTTTTTTGGTGGTAGAGGATAGAAGAGGTAGGTAGGTGAGTGAGTGAGTCAGTTAGTCTGGATTTTATTCTGGTGTTTTGTTTTGTTTTGTTTTGTTTTATGTCTGGGCAAAAAACTCTAGGTATTATAAACTTGAACTGACCGAAACAACTACCTAACCTAAGAATGATGAGGTAAAGTAATATGGTTGGGGCAAGTTTTGGAAAGATGAGTAAAAACAAAACAAACAGATCTATCACCTCGCTTGGAATTTAAAACATCCATCCCCCCCCCATCCCATCCCCATCCCATCCCCTTGAATACACATACATGCGGCACATCGGAACGCCTAAAAAAATCACTTGTTCATTGATGACCAGGTTTCAAATCCTCGGACGGTTTTAACAGGTATGATTAAAGGAACAATGTGGGGTATAGATGTGTGAAAGGACTTGGCCCTCTCACTCAGCTTTTTTGGCACACTTTGGGTTGTATAATGGGGCCACGCGGACACACGGGAAGAGATGATTGTGCATAAAAATCTCGGGTATCTTTTCCCTCTTCGTCCCTCCCCCCTCCCCCCCATATGTGCTCGGCTAGATTAGGTCCGGGGTGATCTAGACCCTCTTATGTTGTAATAGTAGGGATTCTTATCACGTCTGGAAAAGGTATAGAAGAACGTGCAACGTTATTTAACGGAGTCAAGCATTTATTACGCCATTGTCTATTGTGATTGATATTTTTACTGGCAGCAACAATAAACCATGCTTTCATAATTAACCGTTCAGAATATAATGACTGAAGACTGACAAGTATCTACATTTTCCCTGATATAACTGAGAAACAAACAAACAAACAATCATACCTTACTCAGCACATCCATCGATGCTTTGGGTTTCCCGCACTGACCCCAACGTCAAGCCAAGCCCAGCCCAGCCCAAGCCAAGCCCAATCACAACAAACGCAGGAATGCACCCCAAAGGCGTACCGAGATGGCAACCTGCACTGCCCCCAAGCCTTGGCCCACGTCCCCTCCACTCTAAATGGTGCAGTGTGCTGTATCATGTACGTCCCTACTTTACTTAGGTATCTAAACCTAGTAGTGCCTGCTCGGTCAAATGACACTAGACACATCACAAGATGTACCCATACAGTAGATTGTGCAGAAAAAAAAGCAGACACTTGAAAATAGAACGAAGTGGTATCTTTGTGTGTGTGCGTGGAAAAAGAAGAACACCAACCAATCAATAAAAACAAACAGACATGGGAGGCTTTTGTGCTAATCCGTTATCGCCGCCACCTTTAACTTTCCCCTCCCCCTCCAGGCAAAGTTGTTATCGGACAACATTAACATTGGCCTTCATTCCGATATACCAATATACACATGCAGACTCTCTTCCAATCGTGTCTCGTTGAGATGTTGTGCGCCCAGGCTCCAGATTTGCTTGCCATGAGCCACAAAGAAATGTATGGGCATGAAAAGAAAAAAAAAGGTGAATGTCAGAAAACACAGTGAGAGAGAGCCTGCCGACTGTAAGATGTACAACGAGAAAATATGCACATGTTGAATCAGCCTCGGTCCCGAGGGCGAGACCAAAAACACCCACACAGAAGAAGCAGCAACAGGGTAGTCAACTCTTCGGCCTCTACTAAAAGCAGTTGAGACTACCCTTCTTCTTCTTCTTCTGGTTAATCGCGTTCATGCGCTCTTCCAGTTGAGCACGTGCTCGCTCCGACTCTTGCCGTTTCTTGCGCTCTTCCTCGATCTGATGAAGACTATCGCGCCAACGGTTGTCTTGGGCCGGTCTCTCCTTGAGGTCCTTGTTCTCCACCTCTAGCTCTTGCGCTCGCTTCTTCCATGCCTCGGCGTCGGCCTTGACCTTCTTGGATTGATTCTCCAGATCGGTTAGAGCCTCCTCTAGCGTAGCTGTAAGTTGCCGCTCTGCATTCAGATGTCGCTCGATGCTCTTGATTCGAGCCTCCTGATCCTCTCGGATCTGGGCCAGGGCAAGTTCATTACTTGCCGGCCTATTACCAGTTGGGGTAGGAGTAGGCGAGGTCGTCCCTCCAGCCGGCAACGGTGGCAACGGAATTACCGGCGGAGGCGAGGGCAGCGATACCACAGACGCTGTCTTGCGTACCCCTGAGCTTATAGAGTTTGTCCGTTTCAACGCTTCTGCTTCTTCTATGCGAGTCTGTAACCATCCAACGTTAGTCCATGGCACGATCAATGGATAGGGGGAACATGACCGGAATAATATTTACCTGTAGTGTAGCCATTTCTTGCCGCACGGCTTCCAGCTCGGCTTCGACCTTGGCCTTTGCCGCGTTTGCTTCCTCTAATTGCGCGTTCCGTTCTGTCTGTAGAGTCGACAGTCTGTTATTTGTGAGCTGTGCCTGGTCGAAATTGGTCTGCAACTGATCCTCAAGCTCCTCGACGATGCGCGATTGCTTCTTGTTCTTATTCTCGAGGTCCGTCATCTTCTTGCGAACAGCTGTCAGTTGCTCGGGAACGGACGGGTAAGGACCCTTGTTGTCGTTCGTGTCGCCATGCAGCATGTCATTCAATGTCGACTTGACAGCCTCCAGATCTCGCATTAGCGTATTGTTTATTGTCGACATCTCGTTGATGTGGACCTCGAGACCGGCGGCCTTCTCGACACTCTTCTGGTGCTCTGCTGCCATGGCACCCTGCTCGGTGAAGAGGTCTTCGATACGCTCCGAGAGCGTCTCGACCGTGACGTCGAAGCCAAGAGCCTCGGCTACTTGTCTGACCACTCTAGCAAGTTCATCACGGGCTTCTGCCGCGTCGCCCTCTAGAAGCTTGATGTTTTCGGCATGCTCGGCCATCAAGATGTTGAGCTGAGCATCATAGTCCTGCTTGCAAGAGGCGTGAATCTCCTCTACTTGTCGAGCGTGCTCCGAACGAAGCTCTTCGAGCGTTTGGTCGTGTAACTTTAGCGTCTGCTCGTACTCTGAGATTTGTTTCTCGAGCTGGCTTATCAGTTCCTTGTGCTCTTCGCTTTCCGAGACAGCCGAGTCCCTGGCCTTGAAGGCATCCTCCAGTTGGCTTTGGGTAGCGGCATGTGCCTCTTCCAACTCGGCAATCTTGGTTGCGTGGCCGTCTATGATAGACTTGTATTCGTCAATCTCTGCACGAAGAGAGGTGACTATGGTCTGGTGTTCCTCTTCGGCCTCCTTTGCCTGGGCTTCTGTCTGTCCCTCTTTCGTTTGGGCCTCGGCAAATTTGGCGTTGACCTCGGACAGCTCGGCTTCCAGCGTTTGCACCGTCTCTTTCAACTGCGTCTCTACGGCTCGCATCGCCTCCAAGGCGTCCTGGTGCTTGCCTTCCCAACTTGAAAGCTCAGCTTCAAGCTCGGTGATCTTCTTCTGCTGTCCAGCTCGGAGTTCGGCATCCACGGCCGAGGTGTCTTCAGTGACCTTGTCGTCTACAGACTCAGCTTTGTCTTCCAAGGGTTTCTGAATCGAGCTCTTAAGGGCCTCGAGCTCGGCAGTGAGTGCTTTTTCGCGAGTAGCGTAGTTCTCTTGCATTATCTTGAACTGTTTTTCGTTTTGCTCCAGCTGGTCTCGCATCGTGGCAACGACGCTCATATCCACCGGGCCGGATTTTAAGCTCGAACGCTCACGTGTAAGACCTGAGATGATGGTCATCTTTGTTTCCATCTCCTTCTTGGTGTTGGCAACATCCGCTTCCAATTCTTGGATGCGTTCAGACCTGGCATGGAGTTCGTGCATGGCCGAGTTCAGGTTCACCTCGAAATTCTGCATCGTGTCCGGGTTTTGCTCGAAATGTTCGGCTGCGATGTTCCGAAGGGCTGCAAAAGAACGATGCGCACGATCGATAATCATGACATTTTGGCTAGACTTGCGTCGAATCACGGGCGTGGCACCGCCTCTCGGAGACGAGGGCTCGGCGTACTTGGCCTTGGCTACCTCTGTCTTTAGCTCCTCGACGATATCCAACGTCTCCTGATATTTCTCTTCCAGTTGCCCATATCGCTCGACAAGCTCTTTCTCGGTTTCTCCCTTTTCGTTTGCCAGAAGTTTGTATTTCTCTAGCTCGAGAGCAAGTGCCTTGCTCTCGTTTGTAAGGCTATCGACCGTCAGAGTTTCACTGGAGTGAGAAGGCTTTGGCACTTCGACGCCCGTCTGGGCGGTGGCGACTTCAGTAGCGACATCAGTATCTGTAGCATCCGTAGCAGTAGGAGAGTCCATAGCTGATGATAGCTCCGATGATAGCGAGCGCGAGGATAACTGCGTCTCGTCTCGGCCAATGGAATCTGATAAAAAAGACGGCGGTCTCGTCTCCTCGGGGGATGTGGCAGACAGCACGGAATCGCGGTGTCTCGGGGGATGACGGGCCTCGTCAACTCGGTCTTGCAATTCTGCTAGTGCTTTGATAGCTTCGTCGTACTTGAGCTGAAGCAATTCATAATCATTCATTGTCGATTCGTGTTCAACCTGCAGAGTGACGAGCTCCTGAGACACGGTCTCGAGTTTGTCGTTGACAAATCGATCCTGGCCCGAGCTCTGGGGTCGGGGTTCCTCAGTTAGCTCATCCTCGTCCCCAGATTGTTCGACTGTCTCATCGGACCCTGCGAGCCCGTTCGTCGGTTTCGGTTCGGGTGTTGTCGCGTTGGTGGATTCTTCCTCGATTGCTTCCTTTGTCTCGACTCCCTCAGATACCTTGGGCAGAATCTCCCGATGGCTTTGGCTGGGGCGGCTGGCATGGCTCTTGGTAGAGAATGTGCGGCGGTGTCCCGAGCTCTTGTCCTCCTCGACGGGCGCATTATTCGTCTCGACAACTTGGTCGTCGTACTTGATATTGTCTAGCTCGTATAACAGGCTGTCGAGTTTTCCAAGGCTGCGTTGGCGCTCGATGACTTGTTCGAGGCGATCCATCTCCCGCTGCATCAATTCCTGGTCCTGGTCGGCCTCGGCAAGTCGCTCCTCTAGAGTCGAGATGTAGTCTTCGCACGCTGCTTCGTTGACTCGGAGGCGGGCAATTTCTTTCCGAAGCTCTTGGAGAATAACGGCATTCTTCTCCTCACCTGATGTCTGTCCGTCAAGCTTGGCTTCTAGGTCCTGCAGGTAGCTTTCGGTATTGGCTTCCCGCTCCGTCAGCTTCTGCACGCGACTTGACAGCTGGGTGTTGATTGTCTCAACGTAGGCACATTTCGTCTCCTTCTCCAGCAACGACGTTTCTGTGGCAGAGAGAGTGGCCCGGGTGCTGGACAGGGATTGCTCAAGAGTTTGGATGGTTTTCTCGTACTCGAGCACCACCTGTTCGACGGCCTGGGCGAAGCTGTTGGACCGTTTCAACCGATCGGTCGCACTGTCTCCGTAGTTGCCGCCCGATCCCTGATTCTCGGCCGCTTCGTTGTCCCGCGCTTTGGCCATTTCGGCGATAAGCTTTGCATGACGCTGACTTAACGTATTGTAGTTCTCTTGGGTATCCAGGAGTTGGTTTTGTAGCTCGGTCTCGCGCTCATTCTGGCGCTCGGACCTCTCGCTTGCCGACACGTTTCTTCTCTCACCCCCGCTGCGCTCCGAACTCCTAATTTGTTCGCGCAGGAAGGCAACCTCAGCTTTGAGGCGCTCGATGATGGCCTGCTTGTCCCCATCCTCCACTTGCTGGATGCGGGGCTTGCTCTGGATGGCCCTAGCACGCTGTGCATACTGCACCGTATTCAGCGTCTCGCTGAGATGGAACTCTGCCGGGGTGACACAGGCTATCATATAGGTGACTGCGTTGCCGCCGAGCGAGTCCTGGAGCAGGCGTGTCAATCGCGAGTCACGGTACGAAACATGGGATCCCGCCTGACGGGACGAGAGCTGAGAGATGACCTTGCCGAGTGCAGCCAGACCGGCATTAATGGAGATGCCTTCCCGGGCTCTTTCACCCTGCGCGCCCGTGTTCTTCAGCCGCTCACTGCCAGCTAAATCGACAAAATGAAGCTTGCTGTCTGTCGTCACCCAACTGTCGCCACCTGACATGGCCTCCAAAGGTACCGAGAATCGCTTCTCCGCACCCTGGGCGCCCTGTATCTTATGCTTGCGTTGGATCAGGTTCAGACTGAATACCGCATGGGAACGAGATGACTTGGCATTCACCGCCGTCGCATCTGTCTGTCGAATAGTGGAGCCAAAATTCAAGGCATTCATCAGATCCTCGGCCGAGTTGATATCAACTTGGTGAAGACCTGTCAGGATGATATTGCCCTTTGTGTCTTCACGGATGCTGACAGTGTTTCGGTCATGTTGTCCGACAGTATCGGGGATAAGAAGATCGCGGAGCTGCTCGTTGTAGATCTCTACATATGTGGCTTTCAGCTGCCAATTCTTGTCGGCTGATTTAGCTGCTGATCCTTGCATCGAGTATCGAGCCGGCGCTCGAAGCTGGGACATGGAATTCCGGTTAGAATTTCGTGTCGTCGTTGTTGTCGTCGTACCCTCGAGCTTCTCAAACAACTCCATGGCAGCCCGTGGGATTACACCTATGGTCAGAAATGGTCAGCATCTCTCGGACAGATACGGATGTTATCGTGTGCCGGGTGAAATATAAACTAACCCATCGATTCGAGGTCGCCTTGCTCCAAGGGGCCTGATGTACCCATTGTATATGATTTCCCTGCGCCAGATTGACCATATGCCAGCAGCGATACATTATAACCTTGTAAAAAGGCGCCGACACTCTCTTGGAGATATTCCCAGATACCATCTTGACCCACTTCAGGTCCAAAGACGCGATCAAAGACGAATACCTTTTTCCCCTGGGGCGAATCGATCGCAATATTTGTGTTTGAGGTCGTTTGGACCATCGATCTCTGAAAGCGCTGGGGGATAAGTTCAAAGCCAGGATCATTCGGTCTTAACGGCGGTCGAACGCGGACAGCTACAAGGACCCAGTCAGCTTGTGTTAGGTTGATTCAGGAGTCGATAACCCGGGTCAAATTCTTGGTCGGCGAGGATGTACTTACCAACTTTAACCGCAGTGCGACCGACATCTTCATCCGATGCTCTGCTTCCACCACCAGCTTTACTGGTCATGCTTAGACGGCTGTTGCTTCTTGGCGATGGCTTTACCATCGCGCTCATCGGCCGCATGACGCCAGGTGAGCCTGGGGGGGAGGTTGCCATGTTGGCGACGGTACCAGGTTATGTTCCCGTGATCCTCCTTTCTCCAGATTGGACTGCACGGTTTGTAATGATAGAGGGTTAAATCGGCACCGGAACGCAAAGGAGTCGGATGTCCTAATTTTAATCCAGTTGCAGGCGAGAAATATAGTGGCCTCGATAGGGACTGGGATGGAATGCGAAGCGCGGCTTGCATCCACTTATACAACCGAGACCCAAACCCTTGAGTAGGTATTTGGATCGCGAGGCACTGAGAAGGTGACCCTTTTGGACCTGGGCAAGGCGATGCTGCTAAAGCCCACGCGTCATATGTCGCAGTATTGTTACGATGTAGAAATGTCTATCGCTGTTGCTGCGCCTAGGAGTTTAGGGTATCGGTGAGTGAGACTGGTACTATGATAGTATGATGCCTGTCGCCGCAATGAGAGGACCGGAAATGACTGGCGAAGTGAAGGGCTCACAAACAGGACAAAACATTAACAACAATAAAGTCGGTTCGTTGGCAGTATACGAGTAGGGATATTGTGTGGGTCGCGACACCAAAAGGTCGAGAAGAAAGAAATTATGCAAACCCAACCAAGCTTTGAAGGTTGGAGGGTGAAATTAGGGGGTACTTCTGCACCTTTGTAAATGTAGGTATCCTGGGGTCCTGGTCCAGTGGGACTGATACAGGTGCATGTGTGTGGTTGGTAGGTTGGGTTTTGTCTGCCGTCTTTCCCCCAACTTTTCCTGGACTAGGTAAGTACTTCCCTGCGTATGTATACTTTCTTCCTACCCATTCTCCCATTGTCCTTCTTCTACTTGTTATTTACGCTAGACTAGACACCATTTGCAGCATTCATGTGCTCTATTCTGTACAATAGGAGCACTGCAAGGGCATGAGGAAGAACATTGAACTCGTCCGTGTCAGGTTGGATGCTAATACCCATTTAGCAACATGCATAGATCAAGCCCTCATTATCTATTGAGATGTAATGGAGCGATTTACGTGACAGCCAATAGGATTTACGAGTTTGAAAAGAATCTGAAGAAGTCGCAAAGAACCAACAAAATCAGGGGTGTTGTAAGGGGTACCAGCTCGCAACACCAACCATCTCAAGCCACTTTAACACCACGCTAAGTCCAGAATGGGATCATTTACGGATTATTACAGATTACACCACGCACTACTTAGCCGAACGCTTGACCGGCTTGGGTAAGCGTGGCCAGTGGAAACACTAAACCCATAGTTTATGCAGGTACTGTTAATTGTGAAGTGAAAAAGGGACGGATAAGGAGAACCGCCCGCCCGGGTTCTCCTGGCACGTGTGGTCCAGCTTTTGCAACTTATGTAGCCTGTAGTCTACAGGCTTGTTCCATGCGGACCTCCCCGATCATGAGTGCCAGTCGATGTTTATGGTATCAACACGCCACAGGCAACGGTCTACACATATAACTTAAAGCGTAATGTTTCTGTAAGAAGACATTTGCTTATTGTGAGTGTGAGTCTTCTTTTATTTCAATGGCAAAGCAACATCAATCCTTGCTATAAACACAAGCCTTTGCCAATGGGAAGGATAGGCAAGTACAGCATATCTGCTAATGTACGGCGTTGGCCGGGGATGTATGTTGTCTAACAATGAATAATATCATTAGATTCGATTTTGTGTCACTTTTTGCTGGCTTTAATATCAATATGAAAAGAAAGGGACGCGACACAAAGGCAACCCATTTACACATGCTAATCCACTTATACTACCACTAAACAAGTTCATATCAAGTGTTAAAAGGCATGTCGCACTTACTCATATCGCTTTTGCTTAGCAAGACGTGAGTCAATCTCGGAATGCTTTGTCAATTGATAAACCAGCAAGTCAAATGACTTGCAAGTGTGCGACGTGTGGTTTACAACACGAGAGAAAATGACATCTTGTACACAATGCAGCTCTACGCACGTATGTGGACTCGTATGTGGATGTGCATATCTTACAGCACCTAGTAGGCCGGCGGATAATAAAGGAGATAATCTCAACTCTTCCCTCATTGACCTAGAATCCTAGATTCCTACTCGTACATGTAAACCCGCCGGGTATTTGCATGGCACCATCATATTATGCTTGCCATGAGCACCTATTCTTTGCATCGCCACGAGCTCTGTTCCGACAACTACTTCCTGAATAGCTATTCGTCTAACCTATGTTAGATAGCTACCTTCAGGTTGACACGAAAGGAGTTGACGGTTTGCAGAGGAAGAGGAATAGGGCAATCTAGAAGAGTAAGCAGTAGACAGAAGCCAGTGAGGTTTGGGCGTAGGAATGCTGATCTTATCTACAATGATAAAAACACCAACCCCGAGCTGGGTTCAAAGTCGGAAAGGGAGGCTGGCCGTTCCCGCCCTCCCTTCCCTATCGCTCGCTCTCCCCGCGTGGATTCTGGAAATAGGAGGGCTGGACGTCGGCAAGGATGAAAGAGTGGATGGGAGTGCAGAAAGGAGGGGTTCAAAAAGCTTTTGCCAAACTTCCGCAGCCGCCTCTCAAAGAGATCTACACCACATAGCCCTAAAAGCATGATGTGAGCTCACTGTTGCCAAGGGCACACTGCTACCACTGACCAGGCCTACTACCTACTCGTAAGCCTGTCACCCTGTGATCCTCCTCACATTTGCTATCTCCCCAGGACTAAACAAGCAGTCCTATCTTACCAGCATCACTGCATTGGCACCTAAAATTGTGTCTATGATGTTAACAACTCATATACTTATATATCTTGACAGCCAGATTAGACACCAGTAAAATACTGTCGCAAGTTTAGAGTTTCTACCTGTAGAATCCAAGTTAGCAAGACCCCATCATCAAAACGTAGCATTATAGTACATACAAGTAGACTAGGTAGGCTGCATACTATTTCCATCTGTAAACTATAACGGCGAGTCCTGTTTGGTTTCCTTGATCATAGTCCCAGGTTTTCTACTATAACGGCACATGTAGGGCCATGTGCCATGTGGTTGATAACTTCCCGAGTTTGGTAGCTAGAGTTTGGCTTGGACATACATATGTATACCCAAAAAGAAATCCCTGCATCGACGGCAGAACCTCACTTCATTACCGGCATCAGAGACAATTTGGGAAGCTGCAAGTTTCGGCAGCTGCATAGGGTGGGCCAAGCTTTTGGGTGGCATAATGGGCCCTGGTGTTGTACCAAGCAAAGGTTCTCTTTCTTCTTTCATTTCAGTAGGTATGCACAGGAACCAACCTGCCTTGATGAGCATAGGAACGGACAATGTGAATAATCCAAGTTGATTAACAAACCCAAAGTGCTTATATCCCCATGCCATTGAGTGGTTTTCTTCCCCCCTAAGTAAAAGCTGCTTATAAAGCAGATCAGGTTGGTCCCGTCCCATATGATCCAAAAGCGCGTCGATCGAGAACCTCAGCGCGTTCATCTCTGGGTATGGTTTTTGTTCATGTACAGCATACAGCATAAACAGGTAGCACTACAGCAGTTTGCAGGAAAAACATGTGGTAATTATTATAATAATAATAAAGCACGTTGTGTTGCGTTGCAGCAGACCTCATCCAATCCCAACCTTGCTCGATTCCTTCAAAGGTTGGGGCAAGCCTAAACGTGCATATTCTCCTCATTCCTTAGATAGTTCATCACATCCTAACCAGGCATCTACTTGTACCATTCAAGGTTGAAGGGAAAGAGAAAATTTCGTGAGCACGCACGAATTGGGGTCGGAGCGGATGCACTGCGGCCGATGCCAGGCCCCAGCCCCAGCCCAACCCCTTTATTGTACGTTTGACAAAGAGTCAATGCGAAAATTTCACTACTATACAGATAATAAATGTATGGCTCAGGTCTACTATACTATATAGATGCAGCACAATGAAGCTTTATGAAATATTCCACGTGCGCAACGTCTGTAGGCATATATAGGTAGGTACCTCTGGCAATGTGCTGCCGGGTAGGTATTATCCTTACAGATACATCAGGTGTATTGAGAACATTGCATTGAAAATCTGATTTGCCTGGCATTCCTACTTGTACGTAGGTTTTCTAGTAACCTAGGCCTATTGCAAGCCTACCTGTACTCGTACAGCTAAAATGGCAGGTTACGAGATATCAATAATCAGGCAGTTGGTACCCACCTGAGCAGACCACTGGAGAGCAGAATGCAGCAACTTGATCACGTGACATTGGCGTCACCGGTGGTCCCAATACGGGTACTTTGGCGCGTTAAGTCCTGCACGCGCGTTGCTGTGGGAAGTGTTGATTGCAATTTGCAGAACAAACAAACCACAGCTGCAAGCAGCAAATCTTGGGCACACCTCATGCTTCTCAGGCTTTGCTACTTTTTGTTCGATGCTTTTGATGCCTTGCTTTAGTTATTTCTGATTCTCACTGGCGCTTGACTCTTTTCTACCCGTATAAATGTCCTTGGAGCGGCGAAAGACGCTGTCACCAAACTGCGAACATGCCAACGGTGATCGATCTTCTCTCTTCAAGTCCTCCTCGCCAAACTGCCACATCGTCTCCCAAATTTACAAGGAAGAGTGGTGAAGATGCTCTACCCAGATATCCCGACGACCATGCATACCCAAGGTCAGACAAATCTGGAACTTATGCGACCGAGCCCCTCGCCGGGACAAAGCGCACCTCGAGCTACCACCCTCGACATGACGACAATGACTTTTTGTTCCTATCAGATGAATTCGACACCACCGGTGACCTCGATGCTAGCTTTGCTAAGAAACCGCGGGTTTCTCAAAGCCCGATGCATGTCAGAAAGAAGGTGGATGCTCTAGCCGTCGCCAAACCCGAGCCTGCTAAAGCCGTGCCCTCATTCTCTCGAAATTCGCTCCAGCCTGCTATCACCAAGCGGATGAACCTTGCAGAAGATATTTTCAGCAGCTCGCCTGTCGATATGGCTCCATTGGAAAATAGGAAGAAGGCGCCCATATTGTCATCGGATCCGTTTTTGAGCCCCCAGGGAGATCGAAAGCTCGCGTCCATGTCGCAAGATATTTATAATGATAAGCACGATGGTGCTATAAGTGGAAGAAAAGGAAAAGAGGGATCGTCGACGCGGGAGCATACCGAAATCCAGAAATCCAGAAAAGCGCCATTAATCGATTTGTCAAGCGATCCCCTCGCGTCACCGCCGCAGCGCAAGACACAGCCAGACATTTCAAGATCCCGTCCGAAAAGCGCCTGGGATCCTATATCAAGCTCCGCACCCGACATATGCGATTTGCTATCAAGTCCGCCAGTTTCCAGAGAGGCAAAGCAGCCGCAGTCTAGACGCACAGACACAATTGGCAGTGACAGTGACAGCGACAGTGACGACCTTCCAGACCTGAAGACGGTTGACTTTTCAAATATTGGAACATTCAGCCGCTCAACTAGCTCGTCGTCTCGCCCCAAGTCAGATGTCCGTGCTCGGAAACCAAAGCCGGCCGGGCAGTCTGCGGCCTTATCTGCTGAAGAGAAAGCGCGTGAGAGAAAACGTAAGGCTGAAGAAAGGGAAGCGGAAAGGGGGAGAAAACGCATTGAAAAGGAGCAGGCCAAAGAAGAGCGTGCTTTGCAAAAACAGAAGGAAAAGGCATTGGCAGAAGTGAACAAGCTGCGAACGGATAAGAAAGTGTCGACTCCAGAGATGATTGTAGACATACCCGCCACCATCGACGCAGGCCTCAAATTCCAAATCGAAGCGCTGCTTGGCGATTTGGATGTGCAGTTCGAGACGTGGGACAGCGGCGCGGAAGACGTAGTCAGGTGGCGTCGCAAGATCAAGTCTCGGTTCAACGAAGATATGGGATTATGGGAACCAGTACCTCTGAGCATAACAGATGAAGCCCACGTCATGATCCTCTTGCAAGCTAAAGACTTTGTCAAGTTTTCTCTGGGCGGAGAAGGTCAAGACCTAGAAGCACATGTTCTAAGGACGAAGACGAGATTTCCAAAGGCCAAGCTCATATATCTGATAGAAGGTCTGACCCCCTGGATGCGCAAGAACAGAAATGTTCTCAACCGGCAGTTTGCCTCGGCCGTGCGCAATCTTGCTGCAGCAGATAACGCGGCCGGCCCTTCATCCGGCCAGTCTCGTCGTCGCACTAATAATCAGACCCAAGAGTACATCGACGAGGACAAGATCGAGGACGCGTTGCTATGTCTCCAAGTCTCGCACGAGGTGCTCATACATCATACCAACGCACAGGTCGAGACGGCCCAATGGGTGGCCGTCTTTACACAGCATATCAGCACGATCCCCTACCGCAAGGCCCGCGACGACAGTACGGATGCCGGGTTCTGCATGGCTTCAGGCCAGGTCCGTACGGGCGAGGATGCAAAGGACACGTATGTACGCATGTTGCAGGAAATCACACGTGTTACTGCGCCCATTGCCTACGGCATCGTGGCAAAGTATCCGACTCTACCAGAGCTGGTGCGAGGATTCGAAGAGGAGGGACCGATGGCCGTGGCCGAATGCAGGAAAAGTGCAAACAAAGATGGCGCCCTTACCGACCGTACTGTCGGCCAAGCGCTTAGCAAAAGGTTGCACAAGATACTACTTGGTCGGGATCCTGCCAGTACCGAAGTGTAAATATTAATGTCAGGCCTCGTCTATGTTTCTAGGCCGTGGAATGCATACGGTCCACGCGCAGACGAGATGTTTAGAGTATCTGTGTAAATGCTGACACAATGGTTAATGTCTATATAGTCAGGCTGATGAATCCCTTTTGGTCACGATATGTCTCAAGTGTCCCTTGGTATGAGTCCCCTCTTTTCTTCACTCGACATACGAGTAGATACCACGGGAATAGTACTTCCGCGTTCCCCGCGATATCCTGTCCAAAGAAAAGTAAATAAAATAAATTCCATGTCGTGATAATTCGTGATTCCCAATCGATCGCGATTGCCAATGTCTCTGTTGGCTTGGTATCCTCGCTTATCTGAGGTCTAGATTCAACGGTCAGATTCGGGTAACCTTCCGGAGCCCTCGGACTATCGTCATCCGCCTCGGCACGGCGTCTAATCCAACAAGGTCTCCATACTCCGTGACAGTCCACCAATCCGTAGATACTCCGTCCAGGTCTTTGAGGATTGAGAGATAGATCTAGGTGCGTACATTTCCCACTAATCACCCAACTGTCGTCTAGATAGGGTTCAGCGGGAGTCTAGACAAATATATATATATACATATACGTCTATACCAATGATAATTAAAACTTTCCAAAAAAGAAAGAAGATCATCTCATCCATTAATCCTTTTTTCATTACTTTCCAAAAAAAGAAAAAAAAATGAAGTCATCCACCATCTACCTCGCGGCATCGATCGCAGCCCCGAGTCTAGTCTCGGCCCACGGGTTCGTCACAGGCGTCAAAGTAAACAACGGGGCCTGGACAGCGGGCTCGGATCCGGTATGGTATTACTATGCCTCGGGAACCGCGCCCGCCACGGCCGGGTGGGACGCTCTGAACCAAGACATCGGCTTCGTGGAGCCGAGTCGGTACGGCACGGCCGACATCGCCTGCCATAAATCCGCCACTGTTGGCAAGAACTTCATCAATGCGAAGGCCGGGGATACGCTTACTTTCTACTGGAATACTTGGGCCGATTCGCACAAGGGGCCGGCCATTAATTATATTGCGCCTTATGGAAGTATGTTTTTTTTTTTTTTTTTTTTTTTTCTTTTCTTCCCTTCTTCCTTGCTCCCCCATCTCCCTGTTCTCCCTCTTCTCTTTTTACCTTTTTAATAACAAAAAAAAAAGCATCGGCAAACAATCTCAAATGGAGCAAAATCAGCCAATCGAGCATCGTGTCGGGAACAACATGGGTGACGGACCAGATGTTCAGCAACAACTTCACCCTGTCCACGACGATCCCGCGTAACCTGAAAGCGGGCGACTACGTCATCCGCCACGAGATCATCGCCTTGCACGGGGCGCAGAACGTTGGCGGGGCGCAGAATTACCCGCAATGTCTCAACCTGCGCGTGTCCGGGTCCGGCTCCGTGAGTCCTACGAACGGTGTCCCCGGCACGAGCCTGTATCAGGCTTCGGAACAGGGCATCGTGTTTAATTTGTATACGGGATACTCGAGTTATCCTTATCCCGGCCCGGCGCTCTGGACGGCTGCTAATTAGGGGGGGGGGGGGATAAGTTTTGAAAGAAAGGGAGGAGGGGATAGGGGATGGGTGAGGTGAGGTGAGGTGAGGTAAAAGAGGGGGGGGAAGGACATTTGGGTAGTTAGTTTTGCTTTATATATGCATCTCTTCCTTTTTATCTCCGTATCATATAGTCAGTCAGCCTATAAGAATTCCAAAACCGAAGAGGTCAAAAGCATCAGGCCCGCCCAAGTGAATACTTCGGACATACTTTTAAACTCACCTACACGCAACCCGTCACGACCTTTGGTTTGTTTATATATTCCGAATGTCTTTATCTAAGACGCCCGACCCGTATATCGCCTCCTCTTATTCTTGGCTATGATATGCCCTTAGTACCATAAGTATATACAAGACAAGACAAGACAAGTCATGAACGATGTATATAATTCTTACCTGCGTGTGCCAACCGAAGGGAGATCAGAAATACAAGATGCCGTCTAACCTACCACGCTATAGTAATTACTTACTTCTTACCTACCTAGGTACTTAACCTATCTCGCAAAAAAACATGTACCTACCTACTTCGACATTTCGTGTACAGGTATAATCAATAACATCCTACCTAAACGTAGCACCGCATAACTCGAGTCCATTAGGGTTTTTTGCTGCCCGACCATTTGGAGTTATTAGTTAGTCCTCCTTTATAGAATACATATCTAGCTTCCCCCTTTTCTAGGTATGCAAGGTCTGTTCCCCCAAGACGACTAGGTAGGTAAGGTACAGTAGGTATGAATTCCTCGCTCTGTTCCAAAAAAAAAAAAGCGAATATAGGCATAAAATAAGGAGGGGGGGTGAAGAAAATACAGGGTAGCAGCAATCCAATGTTACTTACTTTACGAGTACTTTATTCTCTTCCCCTCAATGATTACACCCAAGTCCAGTTGGGAATCCCTGGACGTTACATACAATGTATCACACCCTAACTTTATTTACCTATATGTACCTATGTAACTTTTACCTACCTGTTGTTTCTTGGTCGGATATTTGACGTGTAACCTGTCGACTTCGCTAGCACCTGCCTTCTTCCTTCTCCCTTTTTCCCACTTGAGAGGAAAAAAAAAATCATGCATACAGCCCTGTTTTTTTTTCCCCTCCCCTCCTTCTTTTGCCGTAGAGATAATGTAAGTAGTTAGGTAGGTGTAGCAGGTAAGTTTAAGCGAGACGACAATGTTACGCTGATGCAGATAGATACTTACTTGTACCTACCTTAGGTAACTCTTAAAAGATCAGGAAAAAAAAGGGGGACAGGGGGTAGGGGATTGATTAATTGTGCGACCGGATAACGTATCGGAATATTCATTTCTTGGTTTATTTTGCTTTTTCGGGTAGATAGTTAGGTAGGTATTTATATATAATTTGTCTTGATAGACAATCCGAACCCCCTTTTCTACAGAATTGTAGACAGGGCAAAGACGGATGTATGTGATGAGCTGTTAAAGATGTGTTTTTTTTACCCCCTTGGTTCTTATTCCATCACCCTCCCTCTATCTACTTTTTGCATATACACGTGCATTTTTTTTTAAAACGTGTACGAGATGTTAAAGCATGAATGATTATGTGTAAAGCATCATCATATCCGCCTTGTAACAACAGCCCGTCTTTTTGGATGGTTTCAAATGTCTTACCTACATTACATCTACATACCTTGCCGGATATAGGATGCAAGCCAAGAAAAGCACTTGCATGGAAGACTGGACAAAAATGCTTCCAGGACTTGGGGAAAATGATGATCTGATGCAGCAGCCCTACGACAAGGAAATATTTCTTGGCCACCGAAGAAAAAAGAGAGGCTGTCTACTTTTGTTAGGTTTTATCTTTGAATAGTGAAGCTTGTAGGAGGTTATGCTTGTCTATAATACAGATTTCATGTATTATACCTATTCAGCACCGTTCATTATATAATGTCAACCTTCCCTCCTTTTTAATTTTTCTTCTTGAAAAGGACCTATAACCTTTTTATTTTAGGACTATTATAGGCTTTATTTTTAAAATTGTTAATAGTAGGTTAGTTCTAACCTTAAGTGCTTAGTTGTTAAATATATAGCAAACTTAATGCGTTTAATACCTTAATAACAACAATATAATAATGTATACTAGTTAGCACTAAAACACTGCAATATAAAGGACTTAAGATTGTTAGCGGCAATATTAAGCACGCACAAAGTTAAAAACAGCGTAAAATAAAACCAACGCAACGCTTATATACTTACGCTGCTAACAACATACTACTAGATTTTCCTTACCAAAGTTTTGCTAATAGTTATAAGGCAATAAGCGGCAATAAGCGTAATTTACTTATAGCTATATTTTTAAAAAAAGTAGACAGGCTATATTTTTATAAAAGTTATGCCTAGGCTTAATAAACCTTTACGCTAACAATAAGGCTAGTTATTTATACTAGGGCCTTTAACTTAGGTTAAAGGCGTTAGCAGTGTTGCTTACTACGTTATATACCTTTAAAGAGGTTAGGTTGTTATATAAATATACATTATATATAATAGCCCCTGTTAACGTTAAAACTATTAATTAATTAATCAATTAATTAATCAATTATTATATAATGTTAGTACTCTACACGTACGTATTGTATTATAAGCTATAGTAAACAGTTTTTAATACCTATGATGATGAGCAAGTAAGAACACAGGTATACATATAATCTAATAATGTCGATTCCACATTTGTTGTAGTCTACCTAGGCTTTACTCAAATTTGAGTGCAAAAGGGTAGTACGAGTAGTATGGTATAGACTGTCTACTCCGTCATCTCTCTAATATCTAAGCGACGTACAGTCTAGATAGTCTAGGCCTATCCTTCTACTATATACCTGTTTAACAGCTCTACTTATTTACTATCTATCTACCATACATATCTTTTCCCCAAACCGGCCTGCGTTCCGGATCCTACTTTGCTGGCAGCTGAGGGCACTACTGTTTTAATGCTGCAGGTTCTCTCCAATGCATACGGTATTAGGTACTCACGTCCTGAGGACCGTCTCTATACTCTTCTCAGCTATACTCACTCATACACGTACCTATTTCAAAGCAAACATCAAAGTTATAGGTAATAGCATAAAATGCACAAATCATACCATACAACGCATGTGCTTCCGGCCAAGTTTGGTGCTCGGGTCCGGTTGGTAGGATCTGGACTAGATCTCTCCGCACTTTCTGCAACCCTGTTTGGGGGGAAATGGAGACGGATGCGTGACGACCTCAGCTTTGTTCCTTTACGTACTCGCTTCTTGGTTGTGGGTACCTACCTACCTAACCTAGTTTTTTATCCTCAATACTCTCAAGCAAGCAAGCAAGCTGAATGAGTGTGCACTGACAATAGCTGGTACGATGACATAGGTAGGATGGATCTCTTTACGAGTACGCATCCCATCCATCTTGCCGGTTGCTGGCGAGGAACCGCGGCTCTAACCGTGATGGGATCGTCGCGAGTCCCCGCCTAGACCTCTAATGAATCCATACAAATACGTTGAATTATTCCCGTGTGGAATGATCCCCCCCAGAATACCTACCTACCTTACGCTTCAAGTTGGATACGTACTCCGTAGTCGCGTCGCGTGTTCTCGTAAGGAAGGACCGACAATCGCAATTTCCCTCTTCATCACTTTGCATATTATCCTTATCTATTCCACGAACTAAGGTATTACTTGTAAGATAAGGTTAGTTGGTCCGTCAGGTTTAGGTATTATACTCTTTATTACGTCTACCTACCTACTTACTCACCGCCGCAACGACGCAGATGCAGATGCAGACGATGAAGAATTCCGTCACAGCCCTGTTGTTGGTCGGCACTTCTGCGACTGTTGCTGCTGCTGTGACGAGCGGATCCTTTAATGTTTTGAGCATGAATGTCGCCGGACTCCCGGCTTTTCTAAACAACAACGGAGTACCCGGGGACAAGAAGACCAATTCGGAGCTTATAGGATCCAAGTTGGGTGAATATGCATATGATCTCATCCATCTGCAAGAGGTTGGTTTTTACGGTCCCAACAATCTTTTCTGTCCATGTCACACCGCCCCCCCTATAAGTTTCCCTCCTTTCCCTATCCCAGGTTGGCGGGATTTTATCAATGCATGGATGGCTAGATGGATGGATACATGCATCGCATGCATGCAAGCAATCGAGCTAATGATCTGTTGGTAATTTATTTATTTACCTTAGGACTTCAATTATCATGCCTACGTCTACAAGACGGATACCCACCCCCACCGCACGTCCACGTCCGGTGGCGTACCGTTCGGGTCCGGGCTAAACACCCTAGCCAATAACAACTGGGTAGATTTCACGCGCGTCAAGTGGTCCGAGTGCAGCGACGCGTCGGAATTCGACTGTCTCACGCCCAAGGGCTTCACCTTGATGCGGTACGAGATATCCGAAGGCGTATACGTGGACGCGTACAACGTGCACGCGGACGCCGGGACCGAACCCGGCGATCTGAGAGCCCGCGCGTCCAACATCCGCCAGGTGGCCGAATACATCGACGCCCGGAGCGCGGGAAACGCCGTGCTCGTCTTCGGCGACACGAATAGTCGCTGGACGCGCGCGGGCGACGTATTAGACGTCTGGACTTCCCCCCCCGCCGGACTCGCGGATACATGGGTCGAACTCGTCCGCGACGGCGTCGCGCCTTCTGCTGACGAGACTGACGCGCCCCCTTGCGATAATCCCGCCAGTACGGAGACGTGCGAGACGGTCGACAAGATCTTCTACCGCGGGAGTCCGCTCGTCGACCTCGTCGCCACGCATTTCGCCTACGAGAGCCCGCGCTTCCTGCAGGCCGACGGCGCGAGCGTCCTGTCGGACCATAATCCCATAACCGTGAACTTCACCTGGACAGCTGGCGCCTCGTTACGCCAGTCGCCATTCTGGGGCGGACCCCACGGGACCTGGTTCAGCGACGTGCCGGCTTTAGTCGCTACTTCCTCTCCGCCCAAGGCCACACATATCTCCTTCCGAGGCGCCAGTAGACTCGACGCCGTAAGTATCACCTTGTCAGACGGGACGACGCTCACGCACGGCGGCACCGGTGGTTCCATCTCGGAGCTCGCTCTTAATAACGATGATGGCGAGACTTGGACGGGTGCCGAGCTTTGCCGCGGCAAGAAGAAGGGCCATACGCGCAACTTCTACATCAAGGCGACGACTAGTGCGGGTCGCACACTGGAAGCCGGCACGCGGACGGATGACTGTGCTACTTTCGAGGCTCCCGCCGGTTGGGCCATCGTGGGCTTCCTCGGCCAGGATGGCGATGAGATGGACCAGCTTGCGTTTGTCTATGCGCCTCAGTAAGATGGCTCTTTTGGAATAAAAATACCTACGTATATAGTTAATGTAGTTATGTATACCTATTTATTAGCTGAAGACGTAACTGTATATAGATAGGTATACACGTGATATATTTATTGTTTATTTGCTACCCCTGATGAAGAAAATGGTTATGCCGTATTGTATATATATTATTCATCACTTGTATAGAATCCAAACTTCCCATGTCAGGATAACAAAATCACTAAGAGTCGTGATTCCACCGCCGACTTATAACCATATGTATATATGTACTTGGCTAATTATTACTGCGTACTTCCTTTCAAACCTACCGTCATTTTTAGATTACCCGTCCCTTTCATGTCGGTAGGTTATTACCGATTACCGACGTCTGGCAGTTTTTTGGAGCTAAAAATAAGAAAAGTGTAGACTCTAGAGAGCCCGAGTCATGTGCGTGCATATTATTTGTAAAATAAGGTATTAATTAATTTCAACTCTATTATTACCTACCTATCCCCATATACAAGTAGTACTTATTTGTGGTTATTATGAGGTAAATTATATTTAATGAAAACCAAGCCGGCCGGCAAAAGACACGGAGGTCTTACGTGCGTAGGTATTTACGAGTAGAGTAGGTAGCCGTAGGACGGACCTCTTCTTTCCAAGTTGCCAATCCTCGCGTCTTTGCTAACCTACCAGGTAGGTTATATAGACTAATGCAGGTACACATCCACGGATATGTACGAGTACCTACACGTACATGCATAAAATATCCCAAGCTGGCAATCTTTATCCGCGAGCGAAAAGGATAGGATGAATACCTGCCTACAGACGACTTCTGGTAGAGTGGTCAGGTACGGCAGTTCCTATGTATGTCAAAACGTGCGTCCGCATTAGTGTATGTATATCGTGTCCTTACAAGCATACCAAAGACTCTTTGGTAAGTAGGTTAGTTAACCCGAAGCTCTGGAGATCAGCGCATTGGTATGCCTATGCATTGTGTAGTTCAAGGGACGACCGATTGGCTGCGACCGCCTCATGCGACCTTCTTCCTGTCCACCGTTCATCAGAGACAGTAAGTAGCAGGCATAGCTAGCTACATGTAGACTGCAGTAGTCCACACGTAGTTTTCTTGTACCTGCATGAGTTGTGCTCATACATATGATACGTATATGTAGGTTAGGCACGTGGATATTGGGACTGAAGGCAGATTTTTCCAACATCCATCAACCATCGGCTGGGTTCCACGGCGTCTGAGACAGGCACGACAGGGCCCTGAGAATAGATGCTCGTAGCTTGTCACCTACCACGTGTGTTTCATACCAGCCAAAAGTATCCAACTGTTTCTTTGGTAGCTCGTAAAACCTGTTGTTCCCGAGCAGACAGTGTTAGTTATTTCCAACTTCAACCAACAATGGCCGAGGTTAGGTTAGATAGTCTCGTCGATCCTTTGTTCTTCTATCGTTCTATCTGTAAGTTTTTCTATTCTTTAAGATTTGCCTTGGTGTTCTTTAGATTGCACTTACACATAACTGCTCTTGGCTGGGGCTCGGATCGGGGGAACGGTGCCACCAACAGGACAGTGTTTGGAAAATTCTCACATAGAGAAATGATGCATGGCATTTTTGAAAATTTGTTGGTTCCTTGTCTAGAGCTGGCCTCCATGCCCGAGCCGTCGGTCCACTTGTCAGATTCCGCGGAGTGAGTAGCCTGGCCTGCCCCCTGCGCCCGCCACAGAGACGCCTTAGTTTCTTCTTGTCGACCGGGGGATGATCTGGTTTATGGCTCTCGGAGCAGCATGTGTGTTGTGATAGGCTGTCTTCCATGTGCAATTGTAGTATTGTACGATGCATGGGCTAAACCGGCGCTCTGGATATCTAGATGAGGTCGTCATGGCAATTACGTGTAAGTAAAGGAACCAAAAAAGTGTCGAGACCGTACCTGTAAATACCCAAGGTACAGATTGCGTAGTGTCCGGCGAGCTAGGTATTCCCTCTACACTGTGATAGGACTACCACAGCAACGGATATAAGCTAATCTAGGCTAGAGAGTAGCGGGTTAGCGGTGAGCTCTTCCCTACTGGTACATGTGAAAAAGTAGACAGGTAATGCAATTTTGCACATACTAGGTACTCGTAATTATGTACGTACGGATGTGGCAGACGGGAAGCCAGGGGTTGGCTTAGGTTAGCTAGTTCCGTGTTTCCCGGGGCAACCCCTGGGCGACATCCTGCAGTACCCACCTGTTCGCGTTGCTACCAGGTAGCCCTAGCTGTGTGGCTGCCACCTGCCTAGCACCATAGGTTCGGTGGCTAGCATCTCTGACAGGTCAGGACACCGTGACAGGTCAAGGTGGCTGGGCCCAAAACCCAACTCGCCGGGTCTGAGAATATGCCCTGTAATCTGCACGGAGGAATTTCATCGGCCCCGCCAACACGAGGGATGGCCGTCTGTCCCTCAGTTCAAGATACCAAGATCCTCCATACTGTATACTAGGCTAGGCACAAACTTTGCAACTTTGGGAGTGGCTAGGTCGCATACGTGCATGTTACCTGGTTGTGGCAGTCAGTGAGAGTTAAGCTAAGTAGAGTGCAGTAGGTAAGCGCCGGGGAGCCCTTGGGCGTTAGCAATGGTGGATAGGGGTTCTCATGGTCTAAGCAGCGATGACACTACACCGTTTATAGGTCATCTGACAATCGTAGGTAAACCGAGATCTGGTGATCTTTACTTCAAGCCGTCGCTTCCAGACCGCTTCACAAAGTTTTCAGCGACCGCGACGGGGTTTGGGGGAGAAACATAAGCCGGAAGCACCTAAAGCCAGGCTAGACCATGCACCTAACAGCTAACCTACCATACTAAAAAGTAGACATGAGGAAAGAATCGTCTAAAAAAGGTAACCCCGCAAAATTATTAGGTATTCTCCAGGCGCCAGGTCAGGAAAAGGGCACCGAGACAAGGTGAAAGCCTCGGCGGGCACTTTTCCTCGGTCAGTTGGTTATGTGGTTCACACTGCATTTTGCTGTGACATTGGGTTGGCGGGATGCTGCTTAAAGCGTGGTAAGATTCGAGGCTCTAGAGATGATCTTCAATTGCTTGCATGAGTGACGTACAATACGAATCCGGAGGTTTGGATGAACTAAAAGAACACTTGCGCAGGTGCTTAGGGGTATGGACCTCGACACATACACGTGAATGGGCCGACACAGAAGTTGGTCGTGGATGGTTCGGTATAATTGAGCCTGTCAGACACCTGGCAATAACAGGCCCCGATCGCTTCGTCTCGGCAGTTGACTTACAGTAGCTTCGCAACCGGGACCACAGGCGGGTCGGCGAAACTTGCAGGCCCGCGGGATAGAGGAATGAGGCTCCAGTTATCCAGTTTTAGTGCTCACCACTTGTCATCGGCGTCCAGGCAAGGCCCTGTATCTAGCGATGCATATGCTGTACTAACAAGACGGCCTTTTAACCTGGAAGGCCTGGACCGTTTGTATGACCCGCTGATTCGGCGATGAAGAGACATTGCAATTCCTTGCAACTGACGGTGTCCTTTCTAGTACGGTGTCAAATAGTTCGGTGGGTCTTGCACCAGGCAAATTGTTGGATAGTTGCTTTCTACCCTCGCCAGAGAAAGCGTTGTCGAACAGTCGTCGAGATAGGTGACTTTCGTGCCTCTGCTGGTTACCAGCAAAGCAATAACGACGACACTATCGCTAAAAAGACGGCCTAAGCCGTGCCCGAGCCTAAAATGGTCCACGGCCCGTTACCTGTTCCACGGCACGGCACGAGTGGAGCAAGGCCACTCGGTCAGTTGCACGCTATGAATCTTGTGGACGTAGACCTCCGGCTTGCCTGTGAGCACCAGATTTCGCTGTCGTCCGACTAAGATTCTTGATATCACAATGAGAAAATATTTTGTGTACATGTAGATGGATAAGATCGCTTAGGAATTTTATTAGGTAGGAGAAGTTCGGATGACATTCAGGTGGGGAAAAGGGAGAGAGTTAAGCGCTAGTTTCCTCACGCGGGGTTTCAATGATGGGAAGGCGCCACTGCAAAAATTTTCTTTCTTTCTACAAAGTTCCACGATCAGCGGATTGGTCTTTCTGGAGGACGTCACTGTTAGCCTTCCACTTTTTATCACTTAAACCTAAGCTGTCGGTGCAGTCAGGTTATAGTATGGAATGGAATGGAATGGAATAGAATTGTTTAACGTCGTCGCAGAGGCAAAGCCTACTCGCACCTCTTTAGGGGTATTTGACGTAGTAAGCTTCTATATACAATGTATAAATCCCGAGATACTATCTTTGTGCTTTAAAAGCTTATTATATTGTTACCTTTTAACCTTATATGCAGCCTTATAAGTGTTGTATTTATTGAGCAATATGCAAGTATATATGCATACATATTGCATTATTCGGTTCCCTTTAACCTTCTTGTTTTCGCTTTGTATTTTAGGTTCTTTTAGCAAGGAAATTTGCTAGCAAGCAAATAGCGTAGATAGCGTAGTCTTTTTAATTAGCGGGCGCGTAGGTCTTCGTTAGCAAGTTACTTAAGCCTTTAAACGTAGCAAGTATTTGGTATTAAGGTATCGGGGTTGTTATAGCTATAACGAGGTCGTCACCTACCTAAGTTTTTAACATTAGAAGTAAGCTTAGCTATGGGGAGGCAGTTTAACCACTTGCCTAGGTAGTAGTCAGGTTATGGTTAGGCCGGGAATATTGCTGTATGTAGGAGCAGGATAGAGGGAAAAGGGGACAAAAAAGATACCTATGCAGCTATACCTCGATACCAGTGATATGGAACATATACGAGGTTATTCTTACTGCAGTGCCTGACTTTGGGAACCTATGACAGAGTGAGATGCAAATGCAATATCTGGTCTGCAGTAGCGCCAGGCACACTCAGGCACAATGTTGGGGACGGTTCCGCGCCACAAGTCTGTCGTGCTGCGATTTGGCATTTCGATTTAAATCCGACTGGACGGCAGTTCCGACCCGTATTACTTTAGACTCGCATGCCTATGGAACCTCCCTACGAGTACATACCGATTACCTACGCAAGCACGCAAGGTAGGAGGTACCTGATTCCCTGCATTCTACCTAGGGCTTGAACTGACGGTCGTTTTTCTTGTTCCTTCCCTTCCTCTCGGATACCTATGAAATGCTTGCACGGGCAACAAAAAACCGAACTGCGCCGCAACTGTTCCCAGTTGCAGTTACCCATAGAGCGTCATCACTCGATACACTCACGGAAGCATTCCGCTGCGGTGTCATGGTAGAGAAGAGCAAAACAGCCCTGGATCTCCAGCGAGCGCCGAGGCAAACAAGCTCCCCTTTTTGTACGTAGCTATCAGCGCGCTTTACGAGTAGTCTAGTTCAAACTTTTTTTACACAAAAGCAGCTGCATGCTTCATGCTTGCTTTTTATTCTGGGACCTACCTATTCACAAGCTTGACACCTCCCTTACGTGAGTCTGTGTATCCCAGATCGCGTCGCCGATCTCGTCTATGCTCATGCAACTTTGAAGACCGAATATTAGGGAGTCTTGTGCCATGCCATTCTACCAACGTCAGAGGAACATGTATTATTGATACGAGCTGAGACCGGAGGGCGAGGCTATTTTACTGATGAACAAGTCGCGTCGCGGAAGGACCCTGCGAAAGGAAGCTCGTGTTTGTGTGACCTTTTTTTGCGGTCTTGAGCGCGCGTTTCTGGCGTCTCTCCGGCCAGGGCTATACTATTTAGTGCCTAGCTTGCGACCGCCCGTAATACGTTGGCAGGCCGCAGAATAGCTACAGCTTGCGATATTTTCCCCCTTGTATGAATAACCTGCCAAGGCTGAGTGTGACAGCCTAGGGCGTTCTGCAGCGTGACATTCTTGGCATTCTCCGATACCGTCAAATGGGGTGGGCAGAGAGGTTGGCCTGCATGTCGCGATCCACAGCATAGGCGCTCACAGTTGAGTGTGGCGTCAATCTGTATCGGTTGTTGCTATGTATGGCATTTGTATATTATGTAATTACTCTATTGCTATCGGGATGCCACTGCCACCACATGATGCCTGCTATAGGTATATCGATTGTGGGCACCTACGAGTAGGGTATACCACACCCGTTTTTGGCCTCGCCTATCTGGTATAATCCTATATAGTTCGTGCTTTGTGCGGCTACCCGTCTATTCCACCACATCAGGTCCCGATTGAGATTGTTGCACTACATTTATATGCTTCGAACGCCAGTCCAGATGTATATACATGGTCTTCGCATCAGCGGTAGGCCGTAGGTTTCTCGTAGTCTGGAATATTATGATGTCTGCAGACTGCGACGACCCCAACAGGAACACCCCTGGATTTTTGCAACCACATACCCACATGCCGCCCCCCGCGGTGGCTGCGGGAGCTTAGACGTTTGACTGGATCCTCGTAAGACCAACGAGTTCGGCGGGTGAAAATGCAAGTGGCTTGCATAAGGCTTTTTTTTCATTGGGATCCAATTCCTGGAAGAGGGAAGCTCTCCACTCTACCCCACTAACCTACATCAAGTAATACGTAGCCTGTAGGCCCCTGGAATTACGTTGTAGATAGCCTTTATTAGGCTCCCCTAGATATCTAGAGAAATAATAGCTAGGTCCATGATGCACGTAAGGGAGGTCATGCACTACAGAGATTCGCGCCTGATCACCACTGCCGAACCAGTGCCGAAGGTAAAAAGTTTAAGAAAAGCCACCGCTGGCTAGATGGACTACCTACTTTAGTTACCGAAAAGGATAAGTATGCTTTTGGTTCCCATTTTGGTCTAATCGCGTCGTTGACTTCAGAGCCATCTTCGCTATTCATCGCGTCATGAGCGTGTACCTCATAAACATGCCGTATGATTGAACTCTTGATCTAGTTCCATTGTGCAATAAGCTTTCAAGTACGTATGTTAGAATCTAGAATAGCTACCGCCCACACATAAACGTACATGTATGAGAGATGGCACTTGTGTCTTTGTTACGCGTTTGATAAGAGAATAAGCTACCAAGGTATTTAACCCCCTAACCTACCAGCTTACTGTGGATCGCAGAAAGAAGATTTTACGCGTACGAGTAGGTATGTGATCGTGTTCATGTGGTCAAAGTACATACGCTAGGTATGTTCGTAGCTGGGCTAGAAAGAAATCAAGGTACGCCAATTCATTGGTCGACGGGACACGATCTATTGTCCAATACTCCGATGGCGTGGGAGCGATATTGGAATTGGATAAGTACGAGTAGATGGATCTGCTCACTCATCCACTTAGTGTAGGTAGTCCTCACGGACCATCGGTCGTGGAGTGGCCCCAATGATCGACTCGGATAGCAGCATTGTATGGGGAAGCCCACAATGGCCTTGTACGTCGTAGAACGTTTGGCGGATACACGGTCTCTCCCGTTGCCGTTGCGACTTCAGTATAGTCTCGGTTGACTATGCTCTGGCGGCCAGGGACGGCAAGACCTAGTATAGGCGTGATATAGACGGTATTGTTGGAGAGTTTGTGTGGGAAGTTGGGTCGCATTGCATGGCCAGCCTGTCAACTGAAGAAAATGTTGTGGCCCGTATCTACTGCAACATACGCAGAGTCGCAGACAGCAATTAAGTAGGTAGTGAACGAAGGAAGAATTATTGAAGCCACCCTTTTTACGGAGCAGTTCAGGGTTCAACGACAAACTTGGCTAGTATGAAGAATCGACGATACTTCAAAGCTGACGTCTTGGACACCAAGTTAACCTGCCAGTGCCTCCACGATCTACCGAGTACCGTATCAAGATGAACCAGACTTAGGAGGTCTTTTCCGGGATTTGAACCCTGCTAAATGTTGTCAGGGTAACGAAATGACCTTTTGACATCTACCTATTATATGTTATCCTCGACGATGTGTGAGTGGGAATAGGTGAAATAATACTGAAACTCGGGGTCGTCGTGCCTTTGTGGGTTACAACCGGATGGACCCCTTCCAGCCTAGAACCTAGTTTCACCCATATGAGTTTTTACCCTGACATATTAAGATATCGAGCCGGTTGACCTGGTTGGTCAATGGCCATTGCAACATTTTTCGAGCGGCAGCAAGACCCAATGACAATTCAGGTACGGTTACGTCAACTCCAATAACACCCAAACCGCAGCTTAATCTGAAATACAAGCTGTCCTGGGTGGCAAGTCTGGCTCCAACGAAGCAGGCTTATTTGGGACATGCTTAAAAGAAATGGAAGATCCAGGCATATCCGTCTGTCGGGTTCGATTCTGGGGATTTGATACCGTCTCTCATCCCATGAAGAGGGCTTAATCGTCTAAGGGGAGTCGAGCCACGAAAGAGGCTGTAACGTAGGACCCCAGAGCACCCGCCGAAACATTACTTACATTGCACGACCATGTTCCCCCGGGGGTACGCATCCTTGTGAAATCCAGACTCATCTGCTGCGTCGCCCAGTTGAGCGGTGACACCCACCCCCGCGTAGTGTGCGAACAATAGCTAAGTGAAATAGAGCTAGGCTAGGCAAGGTCAGCATATTCGGGACATTTTCGTGCGACTACCCTTCTACGTGCAGGTCTGGCGATGAACAGCGTCTAGGTGCTACTAGGAACGCCTGCACAGATCGAGGTCATTGCAGTAAGCCCGTGAAGCAAGGTATTGAAAGCGATTGGCCTCGTCAACGCAACCCCATCATGGTGCCGACGAGCTGGATGTCACGATGGATGACGATATGCGAGATGCTGTCGAGGTCGGCGAATGGGGCAAGTCGCAGATGTTGATTTGCTGACAAAATACCGCTAGCTCGAGATGAGTGAGGCGGATGTATTTCATTAGGAAAGAAAGCACCTGTCAAAGAGTGGGCAGCACTAAAGGCCTAGAGCAGGTGCTGGAGCTAGAGCTAGAGGAGCTTTGTAGCGTGATAGCTTGCTGATCTTGTTGGTTTTGGTGATTAGCGACCGTGCTACTATTGACCGGGACATCCCCCGTTGCACAATGACTGCAGGGTAACCCTAGACCATGACTCCATATTCGGCCCACTGCTGTCGAGGCTTGAGTCGTTTTTCTCCCTCTCTATGGTATTGTCAGGAAGTATTGGACACCTAGTGCCTATGAAGTCGACGCCATTCCAGAGGCTGGAATCCTTCCCAGACACCCAAAAGGTTGTTATCTATCTATCGAGTATTTGTACAGCACCTGGGAACAACGTGGAATATCGTATTTTGGGAGCCCATGCTTCTGCCCACGCTCGTTGTTCAGCTTTCTCAAGCTTTGCTTACCAGATTATTTGCCCACATCGGTACCTGCAGATAAGCGTGGCTAATGTACCCATTTCATCACTACCTTTCACAAGTGGGCCTGTTGTCGAGCCAAGTTTTAGTTTAATGCTGATGATAAAGCTTGACCCTCCGCCAAGAATTCGAGTCGCTTTACACATACTCGTACTCGTAGGTGTTGGGATAGGTACTTACCTACGAGTAGGTTACAGGCTACCTAACACAATTGATAGCAATAGTTTGTTTTGTCCTCACCACGGTACGACTGGAAATGTTGGCCCTGAGCTGTGCGGGACATCAAGATCTAGGGGACCGGTCAGGCATGGTTGCATGGGAATCATGCTCTGGCAATGGGCCAATGTCGAGCAGAGATAGGTGGACATGAATTCGATCAGTATGTCGCCAGGTCGGCCGATTGGTCGCTCGCCCTAGAGGGGCTTTTAAAAAGAAAGATGATGACAATATTTGAAAAGGCTTGGATCAGAATTCACTTGACGCGTCGGGAGGGAGGGTTCGACTAGATAGGAATTTGCTTTCGTTGCGCAACAAATCACTGACATACAAAATATGCACACACGTCTTCCCCGTGTCTTAGATGGGTCCTACTCTCTGTTTAGTAAATGCAACTGTGCTCAACGTCTTTTTTTTGCTCCCCTGCGCCTCATCACTGCGTCCCTCGCGTTATAGCATTTAATACCTGACACTGTTACCTTGGTCCATGAACTTCGTAAGAACAACAGGTTGGTGTTTCGCCGCGTTGTGGGATATTGTGATCACTCTACGTTTGATAAAGGCGCGATCGCGCGAGTTTGACAAATCTGAAGAAGTGATCAAGCAGACATATATTATTATATCACATTTTATCGCAAATAAAAACTGCGTTGACCTTGGAACAAACTTGTCTTTAGGAATGGATGGTCACTCTACAGTGTATAAGTTCTGTTTTTCTTACGGTATAATATCTCTCGGACAGATGATGCGACTGGAATGGTAGCTCCCGTAGGTACCTCACTTTAACTAGCACTCATTGCTGATAGGTAATGATAAATTAGATATAACCAAGGAATATGTATCCTACGTATTATAACCTTGTCTTAATATTAGACTGAATACGGTGGCACGACCTGTACGATGCTTCTTGTTGGAGTTAGATCGCCAATAGGTGAGCTTACTCCGAACGTCTTAGCGTCTAATCAGGGGCACATCACAGTCTGTATCCACACACAAGTCAGGGGCCACGCTGTGGGGGCATACGCTTACCTTCTTCGAATTGGTAGGCAAGTAGACACGGTAGGTACGGCAGGGGTGACGAGCAGGGTACGGAATACCTGCCCTACGACCGTCACTTTTGCCTCTCTCGGAGAGGTGAGCCGACCACACTAGACGACGAGACTAGACCAGGGCAAGAACCAGGGGGGCTTGAAGGTAGGTAGGTACTGTAATGGTCGTACCTACTCCTGGTTGCTCTTCTTATTATCGTTTCTACTCCCATCTTTCCTCTTACGCACCTATTATCTCTTGCGACTTGCGATCTGGGATCCAAAATTCCAAGGATCTGAGACAAACCACACGCCATCATCACGACTTACAATTACAACCGTGGAAGGGAAACAGTTTATTTTTGCTCGGAAGCATACAGGCGGAACTAGGCGTCTAGGTAATAGGAAGGAGGAGAGAAGGGGAAACGATCGGGCTTCTATTTTCGTCGCAGTCCGCGTTCATATCATATCCCACGGGTAGCTGCACATAACGCACGAGGTATGCTATTCAGCTTTCCGAATTTTTGCTTCTGCTATAACTCTATACGGACCGCTTCTCCCCATCATATCTCGATTTTATCCGTATATCGACAGAGGATGGAAGAAGACTGTTGTTGTACCACAAGAAGAATCCTTCGCGAAAGAGCCTTTTGGGACTTGGGGCGGCTTGGTTTCCTTTTTTTCGGTCCCATCTATTCCACCAGACGAGGATTGGGGGTTGCAAACTATGAGATCCCCAGGGGACATTCCCGGTGTTTCGCATTGCCTACCCGTCTCAGTCCCGAATCAGCTCTCCCTTCATTCCACCCTTACCCACACCCCACGACTGGCACAGGCAAACAAGCCCTCCGACCTTCCTCCAGCTGACCTAAACAGCTAACAGCCACCGCGCTAGCAGGAAATTGGCTTCGCTATTCTGCGATCGTCTTTCTCGACCTGTGTTCCAAGAGCATCGATTGCAGCATTTACGAGACTCCTATCAACCCAGGTAGCGAGTTGTGGGAATAGTACTGTGGACCAAACTGAGCGAAAGGTGTTTGAAAAGATCGCTAGGTCTTGCAGTTATATTAGTCCGTGGACCTTGGCTACGATTCGTCACCGCAACAGAGTTTATACGTCCCGGCGCTCACCAGCAGTTGGAGCCCTCATGGTGGTTCTTACCTTCTTTTCACAGCAATCATGATGCTGGACACACAACCCGATAGATCTAGCTTGCAGGTTGCGCCCCTCGCAATTGCGAGAAGCTGCTACGAATCCTCGAACGCTAGCTCACAGGATGAGGGAACTATCGATTCTTCGATAGGCGTATATTCGCCATCCCGGATAACGGCGAATGGGTCGCAGGAAGGGGAAGAAGTCGTCGCTCAATGTCAACCGACACGTCCGATATTTCATAATTTCCTGCGAGCGTTTTATCCCTTCCAACCGGCCTGTACCGTATCCGACACTACGATTACTCTACCACTCGATGAAGGGGACGTGGTCCTGGTGCATTCGATCCATACCAATGGATGGGCTGATGGCACATTGCTTGCAACGGGTGCGAGGGGCTGGTTACCCACGAATTATTGTGAAGCATACGAGCCGGAGGAGATGAGGAACCTGCTAAAAGCTATACTTAACTTCTGGGACCTCCTTAGGAGTACGGTCGCTGATGATCAAGACATTTTCGAGAACCAGGAGTTCATGAAAGGCATCATTGCCGGCGTGCGTTATCTTTTGGTTAGTATCCCCTCGGATCATCTGCTGCTGGCCAAGGTCTAAATTTTGGTATTCTAGGAACGTACCCATTGCCTGACGCGTGAAACGCCAACAATCCAGAGGAGTGATATACTTCGACGGGGCCGCAAGGGATTGCTCTCGGAGCTTTCGATGTTGGTGAAGACTGCGAAGCGGTTACAAGGGCTCCTGAGGTTCTCTGCACATTATATCAACGACGTAAATGACGTAGTGGACGAAATGATTCTGAGAGCCTTCAAGGTTGTGGTGAGGGGTGTGCGATTTCTCGACCTCCTAGAAGAAGATCGACGTTCCCGTGCGCCGGCAGTAACGGTCATGGCAACTGTGATGGAGGAATCATTTGTCCCACCGACGCCACCCTCGGAGACGACTGGTTGTGAACAAGGGACGGGGGAGGCAGAAAATGCAGCCTACCGAACGAATACGGACGAGAAGTCGGAAAACACGTGGGATGACGCGACACAAGCGAACGGGCTAACCCCTCAGCGTTTGCCATGCGCCCAATCAACGACAAACGACCAAGGAAGTCGAATGTCTCAGAGAACTCTGCAGATCACCAATCGACTATCGGCTAGCATAGCGCACAGGGTATCTCTTGCCGGACGGCCAGAATCCGCACAACCCCAAAACCTGATCTCAGAACAACTCAGCTCGTGCCATGACACATTCTTATCGCACCTAAGCACCCTGATCGGTCGTCTCGGTCTGCTTTCTCGAACAGAGCTTGCCTTGTCTATCAGGTTGTCCACAACGTCTGGTGGGGCGCTCTGGGGTGTGGTGAACGTGGTGTGTGACTATAATACCGTCGTTCTAGAGTCGTTAGAATCGGCGCGTGCGGCCATGTTCGATCACATATGCGAGCTGGTCTCGTCGGCGCGGGTGGTCTTGAAGAGCTGTGACGCCGAGGTCGATCACAATGTCACCCCACACGACGATACTTTACAGCAAGCCGCAATCCACTGTGTGAGGACCGCCGGCGAGTGTGTCGCGAGAACGAAATGGGTGCTTGAGAAAATTGGAGATTTTGAATTCGAAGTACAAGAGACCAACCTCGGCCTTGACCTGAGCATCTTCGAATCCGTCTGCGAAAGCCGTCCGCGTACCCCAGAAAAGACCAGTGTTGCGGAGTTAATGGAAACACCACTTTCTCCAACTACCTCGTCAGTCCACCTGTCAAGGGATAAACCACTCCCCGAAATCCCGTCATCCGCCACGGCAGTTGGCCCTAGGGAGCCTGGAGAGGTGCCACTGCCCTTATCTCGGCCACAGTCCGCGGCAGGGGGTGAAGAACCGTCGATCCGCATATCCGCTGGTGCGCTGCGCCGGCCATCCCTGCCGCCGTTGCCTAAGCTCAGCACAACCCTCATTCCAGACGAGCCGTACAGTCCCGTGACGGAGGCTTCACACGAGATTGACTTACATAGCTCGTTCAGGTCGGATACTGGAACGGCCACCAGCTCGGGAACCAGCAGTTCATATCTTAGCCGTGATTCTGAGACTAGTGTCATGTCGCAGACCTCAACTCGCGCCACCACTCCAGATAGCGCCCAACCGAGGAATCAACCGTCCCTGTCCGATCTCAGTACGGCCGGTAGCTCCGCACTCACCGAAGAGGTGGAAGAAGTGGAATCGAAACTACTCGAGAAGACTTTTGCACATGAGCTGATGTTCAACAAAGACGGCCAGGTAGTGGGCGGCTCTCTACCCGCACTGGTGGAAAGGCTTACAACGCACGAGACGACACCCGATGCAATGTTTGTATCGGCCTTTTATCTCACATTCCGCTTGTTTTGCACGCCTACTCAGCTGGCCGAGGTATTGATCGACCGATTCGATTACGTGGGAGATAGTCCCAGTATCGCAAGCCTCGTCCGTCTGCGAGTATACAATGTCCTCAAGGGTTGGCTGGAATCTCATTGGCGGGATGCAACAGACAATGAAGCTTTGCCCACAATTGCCCGCTTCGCCGAGTTCAAGTTGGCCGCAGTGATAAAAACTGCGGGACAACGCCTTATGGATCTGATACAACGTGTTACCTCTGCCGAAAGCCAGACGGTATCACGCCTGGCACCGGCATTGGCAAAGCCCGCTACCTCTTCGGCGCCATCGGTCCCTACCGACGGAACCGTACCGGCGCCTCTCCTGTCGAAGAGCCAGCACAACCTACTTAGTAACTGGAAGTCGGGGGGCAGCTCGCCCTCGATTATAGACTTCGACCCTCTCGAGCTTGCCCGCCAGATTACCTTGAAGCAGATCTCGCTTTTCTGCTTGATCAAGCCCGAGGAGTTGCTGGGGTCCCAGTGGATGAAGAAAGGCGGGGTCGACTCACCTAACGTCAAAGCCATGTCCGGCTTCTCCAACGACCTTTCCAACTTTGTAGCGGACACTATTCTGCAATATTCGGAAGTCAAAAAACGCGCGGCAGTGATCAAGCACTGGATTAAGATCGCAAGTCAATGTCTCGAGCTGAACAACTACGATGGCCTCATGGCTATCCTTTGCAGCCTGAACAGTTCAGTAATCAACCGGCTGCGCAAAACCTGGGACCTGGTGAGCCCGAGACGGCGGGAGATGCTCAAGGGCCTCTATGCCGTGGTTGATCCGTCAAACAACACAAAGGCGCTTCGAGCACGGCTCCAGGCCCACGTGCCGCCGTGCCTCCCGTTTCTGGGAATGTATCTCACAGACCTTACTTTCATCGACGTTGGCAATTCTCCTACCAAGCAACTGCCCGGTTCCGGATGCGAGGGTCAGGGCATGACGGTGGTCAATTTTGACAAGTATAGCCGTACTGCCAAGATCGTCAATGACCTGCAACGGTTCCAACTCCCTTACAAGCTTACCGAGATTCCGGAGATGCAGGAATGGTTTCAAGCCCAGATTACCCGGATGAAAGAGTTGGACCAGAGCAATGTTGAGGTCGCTTATTACCGGAAGAGTCTACTCCTGGAACCAAGAGAAACCTCGCTGCGGACGCCGGCCGAAGCGCCGACTCCTTCCACCCAAGCTCCGTCTAAGGGTGACCTCTTCGGGTGGATATCCCGCGACCGACACAACAATCACGCCGCCGTTGCGATATAGAAAGAATCCCCTGGGGCCAGGGCCGCCTGTCCTCACCTTTACCCCCAACCGTCATTTGAGTGTTTTACTCGCACTGACCACTGTTCGGCGTTGCATTAACGTCCTCCTATTTCTCGCGATTTTTATGATACCCATATCCTTTCTCTTTGCATGCACGCCATTAACACAGAATTTTGGATTTACTGTGAGGCCGAACAGTCAGCATGATCTACTTATATCGCGTCATATTGCGTTTGAGGGCGAAAAGAAACGCTCGGAAACAAAACTATAAATCTTATTATCGACATATATCCCTGTACAGACCGCGGCCGCTGCTTTCAAGCGCCCGCCCCATCACCATTATGCCCATGTGCCATGTCAGATGCGAACTTCTGGCAAAGTTGGGGGTGACGATGATTGTCTCAACGACGTCCTATCATGGCCGGATGGGAAAAGGGGAACGGGGAATCGTCCCCAAGATTGGGACAGCAGTATTATTGTATAATGTGTACAGGATGTTTGGAAACGTTAGCTGATGCCGTGGGAAGAACTTGGAGTGAGGGGCCTCGAAAATAATTATTACTATCAGGGCCCAGAGCCTTTCTAAAGGTACAAAAAGGGTTACGGTCATGGGCGGAATTATGTTTTTGTTTTTGGCCCTTCTTTTTATCTCACCAAGGTGGGATATGCTCAGAGTTCCGTGTTACTTGGTCAGTAACTCGAGGGGAACATGATTGGAAAAGCTATTTCTCGGCAGATTTTATGTTAACGGCTCACGCCCTCTTTTACTACAACCTACCATCTACTTGTTTTGATGGCATGACCAGGACGGAATGGAATGGATTGGAACACGGCTTGGTTATAAGGTTCTCGTGTATACGCATGTAGAAAAGTGAAAACAAGATAATACATATTATACCCTTTGCTGTACTTGTCACATCCTACTATGCTTGTGCCTGATTCATAACTCTCTTGGTCTTCATCTGTACTGCTCTTATATATTCTTGAAGTAGGTTGATAAGGCCCCTAACATTTCCTACGTATACTCGATAGCACGGTATTACTAGAGGTAGGGAGGGAGAGAGAGGTGATAGTGGAAGATGAAGGGGCAACAACTGTGGTTTTGAGTAGGTATTTCAATAGCGTTTTGTTTTGTTCTGTTTGTTAAGACGGGTAAGAAAGGCAATAAAAAGAGAATGATTTAGATTAGATAGATACCTAGGTCAGGTGAGGCTCAGCTTTTGGAAAGGGTTCAACTGACAAGACGAGGCAGGTTGGGTCGGGGTTAGGAAGGGTTCTTTTGCTTACGAGTAGGTAGGGTGGTAGGTTCCATTGTTTGTTACATTTACAATTTGATGGTGCCATGTGGCGTTCCGTGTCCAAGTTCCCTGTTGGTTGGGGTGGAACGTACCGTACCTACCTTACCATACATAATACCTACCCATACCCTAACTAGATGCTTTAAGGAATGTTGTCTTTGAAGGCCGGCCATGGATGAATGAATGAATGAATAGATGGCACTCACACTGCTTTTACTTACTTACTTTTGGATTATGTTGACACTTGGATATTGTGCTATATACCGACTTTACCACATGGTGAATTGCCAAGGTTAGAAATACCTATCGTACACCTACGTGTACAAGGCAGGTTCTATTAATAGATGATCTGATCAAGCTAAAATGCTGGGTCCGTACTTGTAAAAATGGTGGTAAGTCTAAAGGTTACCGGTAGGCTTTTACTCGCAGGTTGTCAACATTGCTTGCTGTCAAAAAAAGGGCAAATGACGGTGTCTATATAAGGTTAGGTTAGCTCAGCTGCTATGTATCCGACATGAAGCAAGCAAACGAAGCCTCGTGGCAAAGCCGCATCGTTGCGTGCCGTGGATTGGAACTTGAACTACTAGTCTAGGTAGGTAATCCTGCAGGCTATGCAACTACACTACCTAGAAAGCATGCCGTGTACCTACTCTTTCACGATGCTGGGTTCATCCCGGTGAATAATAAGCTGTCTTCTCAAAAGCTATGTAGTTACCTCCATGCAACCTTGCTTGCGTTTCAAGGGAGCTGGCTTTTAGGCCGTTATAAGGAGAAGATGCCAAGGTGGGAAATGTAACATGGAGACAGATGTCCATGCTTTTAGGTTAGGTCGTTGATTGCCACTAGTTACAGGTACTAGAAACTCTTATCATTTATAAGCGTTCTTCTAGCTCGCAGCCTCAGGACGTTGACGTTTTTAGATGGGTGGGTAGGCTGTTGTTGGGGTCAAATTGGGGATATCTCTCCTCACGGTGACAGGGAGGGGAATTACACATGTAAAAGTGCTCTAGAGTCCAGATAGATAATAGACGTTTTGAACTTCCAAAATGCCTATGATTATTTATTGTATTTAATTGGGCATTCCACATGAAATGTACACGTAAATGGGATCACATGTTTAAATGCAAAGAAAGTCAAGTCCTACCATCTTAGATAAAGCATCCTAGAATACCAAAGAGCCACGCGGTTTGAAAGGTCCACTGCCTAATCTATCTGGGTCGGTATGTCCTATTTAGACTGACCCGTGTAGCTGGGACTTGAAGATGCGGTAAGGAATATTGAAAACCAACAGCGCAGGTGAATTGATCTTACGTGATCCTTTTTGCTTATATCTCATCAAAGAAACGGTGGATGAATAAACTGGAGCTAACAAACACGACTTGAAACAATATCTATCTAACCTATGTCCATGTGGCACAGAAAGTCCAACAGATAAGGAATAGTAGGTACCTAGTCAGATCTTGTAGCGTCAATAGGTCAATTGTCTGCACGCATGTTCTCATAGTCAGGTAGGTTTTAGGTATTTCAACAGGACGTTTGGTTGTTGTTGGTTGGAGTTGGCTTGGCCAACTATCTAGATAACTGTTGGAAGTGCACGGGCAACGTTACATACTCGGAATAGTGAACAAACAGAGCAAGTGAGATTTGTAAAAGTAGCGTGGTAGTGTGGTAGCATATTACCTAAAACCGAGATAATACATAATTATCTCTGGCACTTGTGCTTGTAGCGACCCTTCAAGTTTTATCTTCAAGTTGCCCCCGCATCGTCCCCTCCGGTACCAATCCTGGGGGATACCAGTGCCTCCTTCCCATTTGCTTGTTCCTTTAAAGCCACCAGACAAGGGGACCAACCAATAAGACGAGCTGTAAAGCAAGCGACGCGGAGATCAGTCTGGTGACTCGAGCTACACCAGCCAATCATGGTATAGAACCCCCCAGACATTCGGCCCGCTTAGGTACCTCCCTCTAGCCTACTTTTTGAGACATGCATATTCCTTGTCGAAATTTATCAAGTTGCCATGTCGCGACCTGGACAAGGTAATGCTCGAGAGGAAGAAACATTTGAACATTTGCTTTGTTATGTTGGGAATGCCATAGCAACTGTTCAAAATTCCAGCCAAAAGGACAAAGGCAGACATTTTATAAGGGTCTTTCAATTTTACTGCACATGTCAATCCCCACGTGAAGGGTCCAACAAAGATACTCCTATCTACAGAGTTGTCGCGTGGGAAAAAAAGAAAGAGCGCCACAACCTCCTGCGCGCCGCCGTCTGCCCCTCACAGACTACTAGGGAATCAACATGACAAAGATCGTAAGGCCCTTCATTTAGTTACCACTGTTGTGCCATAGTACTTGTAAGGGGTTGTCCTACGTGTAGATAGTAGATAGTAACTTTATGCTGTTGTACAGGGTCTGGACTGATGGCACGGCAGTTTCTATGTACTCATAGATTTTACATATTCTGCCCCAGCCCAATTAGCATGGCCTCAGGTTCTTGTAGTATGCGGGGCTGATTGTTAGGTAAGTGGCCTGTAAATAGATCTTAATACGCTGTAAGACCACAGATAGCGCTCGTATTTAAGTATGTTGGTTTGGAGACATTGATGAATACGATGTACCTCAGCATCTTGTGATATGTTTGCTCTGTGCATCTTTTAAGTACGCCGCGATCCTCAAAATGATCCGAAAAAGCAGTCGAGACGTCACGCCAGCTTTATAAATACACATTTGCTAAGGCATCCTTTATCTTCTCGAGCAAACTCTCGTCTGTTGTGCCAGATTGGTGAAACTGGCAGTTACCGTAGTAGGTTTGACACTATTACCTACTATCTGGAAGGTACTGTATTTGCTGCATGAAATGTCACTATTTTAATCACGCGAGTGGAATGAGTCCCCTGGTAGGTTTAGCCGGATGGAGGTAATGCTTCTGTACCCTTGAAATCGGTACTTTCCCAGGCTCCGCCTTTTGCTTCCTTCCTTCCATATTCCACGACGGCTAGACCGGGGTAGCTGCCCCTAAAACGGTTGGTTCCATTAGACTTATCTACATGTATGTACCTACAGCCACTACTGATAGCGTATCAAACGTCCCGCTAGGTTAGTTGCGTTATGTACCTTGGGATCCCGATCCTACCACTTTTATTAGGAGGGCACCACCTGATGGTACATCGTTAGCACTTACCATATTCGAGGTAGGCATCTATCCCTTGGTGTTCTGGAGACGATGGGTAATATGAAAGAGAGACCCTGCCCACGCGCATACATATCGTCGGACCTTTCTTCTTCTTACTCTCCTGTTGATTATCTCTTTTCCTTCCATATTCATAGTTTTGAGGGTCAATTTGCCGGAACGCGGCAGCCCGTTTCCCAAGGTCAGTTACTGGTGTTTGATGAATGGATTCCTTACTAGACATGAGATGGGCGCACTAGTCAACACAGTACCAACATTCCTGTTGACGATGCGACAGTGCGCCTGGTGATGCGAAGCAAAGCGCTCTCTGTCACTCGCTGCCCCGCCCTACCTTTTCCCCGGCTTGGACAGGCCGAGCAGGCCCTGCTCATTGGCTTATACACGACAATGTATAACTAATATTTTTCGTTGTAGTATAGATACGTTCTCTTGTACCACGGTATAGTGAGAAAGGTCCCGACTTAAGAGGCGCTCGATATCTGGGGACGGAGACTCGACATGGCTGATAAAGAGACCAACGTTGTGCAGGAAGCACCCGGTTCCTCGGAAGGAAACGCTCCGTACGAAGGCGTTACCGTCCCCCGACCTCCAGGATGGATGTACACGGGCTTTAAACTGTTTCCCGGCACCAATCCGACATGGTTCGCCTCGCCCAAGGTCCAGCTGTTGCTGGTGTCTTTTGTCTGCTTTTTGTGCCCCGGTCTTTACAATGCACTCAACGGTCTTGGCGGCGGCGGCCAGCTCAATGCCAACATACAGGCAAAGGCATCGACGGCCACGTATGCCGTATTCGCCGTCGTCGGTTTCTTCTCCGGTTCGTTCGCCAACAAGGTGGGTATCAGAATCACTCTCGCGCTCGGCGGTTTCGGTTATTCTCTCTACTCGGCTAGCTTCTTGTGTTACAACCACACCAAGAATGAGGGCTTCGTCATCTTCGCCGGTGCCCTGCTGGGTTTCTGTGCCGGTCTGCTCTGGACTGCGCAGGGTGCTATCATGATGGCATACCCGCTAGAGAGGGCCAAGGGTCGGTACATTAGCACGTTCTGGGTCATCTTCAACGCTGGTGGTGTCATTGGCGCCATCATTGTGCTTGTCCAGAACTTGCACAACACCTCGGGAACTGTGAACGATGGAACATACATTGCCTTTATCGTTCTCATGGTCGTTGGCGCCCTCCTCGCCTTGGTCCTATGCAATGCTGACAAGGTCGTCCGTGAAGACGGCTCCAAGGTCATCGTTATGAAGGAACCTACGTGGCAGTCGGAGTTTTACGGCCTCTGGGAATGCATCAAGCTCTCGCCCTGGGTCGTCTACCTCTTCCCCATGTTCTTCTCTTCCAACATCTTCTACACGTACCAGCAGAACGGCGTCAACCTGGCCCATTTCAGTCTCAGTGCCCGTTCGCTCAACTCGCTCCTCTACTGGCTTGCTCAGATTCTGGGCGCAATGGTGTACGCTTCTGCGCTCGATTATCCCAAGGTGCGCCGCTCCGTCCGTGCCAAGGCTTCGCTCATAGGACTCTTCGTCCTCACCTTTGTCATCTGGGGAGGTGGTTATGCTTTCCTGGATAAAGTGCCGGACCGAAACATTACCGAACTCGATGAGTATGAGGACCTAAAGACGAAGTACACGGATCCCGACTATGTCAGCGGTGCTTTCTTGTACATCTTTTACGGCTTCTACGACGCTTGCTGGCAATCCTCCATTTACTGGTAAGTTTATGTATTGCAAAGAGAGAGAGAGAAACACTGGGACTAACCAAACTGTTCTCTCCCAGGTGGATTGGTGCCCTCTCCAACTCGGGCCGCAAGACCGCCAATATCGCTGGCTTCTACAAAGGTATCCAGTCGGCAGGCGCCGCCGTATTCTGGGCTCTGGATACGGCCAAGGTGCCGTACCGTGTCTTATACGGTGTCACTGTAAGTAACAAACATGAAATTAATTCCTGAATCCCCAAAAAACTTTTAAATGGGCTAAACTCCCCATTCCCCCCCCCCCCCCCCCCCTAGTTTGGTCTATGTGCCGTTTCCATCCTCATCGCCTCACCTGTCATCTTCTTCCGCATCAAAGATACCACGGATATCGAGGAAGATCTGAAGTTTAGCGATGAGACATTCGAGGATGTGGCTGCTGCCAATGTTCTTCAAGAGAAGAGGGCGGCGATAGAGAATGATGTCTAAAGCTTGTTGGATGTTTATGGGTCAGATTACAACGTAGACTCTTTTTTTGTAACGGGGAGAGTTGGCTATTGGTGAGATGGATATCCCAGTTTTTCCCTCTCCTGTTTGTTTTTACGATACCACATGTAGTATTTTGAGACGTTACCAGCGACAGGTTTTAATAAATCGGGTCTCGTTTCACCTAACTTAGGTTGAGTGGTGTTTTTATTGATGTGATTGGTTTCGTGAATGTGGATATCATTGAAATCCAACTTGGAAAGTATATAACCTGGCAAGCCCTGGGTAGTTAAAGGAGAAGATGATATATGTAAGTGTTCACTATCAATCCTATCATATCCTATCCCCTCAAGTACATACTTACTCCAACTCCTGCCCAATCCGGTCAAATTCATACCTCCACTCAGTAACCTTCTCAACCTTTTTGAACGGATCGAAATTCATCCCCTCACTATCGACATAAACGCTCTCACCCAACGTCAAAACCCCACGACCGATAAAGTTGCCTAGGTCGACGCTGGCATACTCGGACCGTTCGGATGATCGGTTCTTATCTTCCCAGACGCCCACCAAGAATCTTGCCCCGGGACGGAAGAAGAAGTTGTTGGATCGTCGTTGGCTGCGTAACTCGCTTTTGAGGACTTTGGGGATGTTTTGCGGGGTGGGGGAGTCGTTTTCTTGATGTTGGGTTCGGATGTCCGCGGACGAGGTGGAAATTGATGACGATGATCCCTTGATGTATTGGTCCAAGATGCCGCTGCTTTGTGTCTCGTTGTTGTTTCTGTTGTTGTTGAGCTTGTGGGCTGCGGTCGACTCTTCTTCTTCTTCTTCTTCTCCTTCGTCTTCTTCTGCTTTCTCAGTAGAGAACTTCTCGGTGTTGATGATGGCGCCGTTCTTGCAGCCTATGTCTACATTAGGAGGAAAGGGCTGCATTGGGGCTTCGCGCACGTCCTCGATAATAAGGACGAGGTCTTTGTCCCATGTAGTAGAGTCGTCGTGGTCTTTGTACCATTTGAGCTTACATCGACCGGCGGAGAGTTGGCAATTGGGGGCGCGGGTTATGACGTGGTCTATGTTTGCTTCGTTGGCTGGTCATGGTGTGAGTATTGGTAACTGCTAAGTAAATAGGTAGAAGAGGGGATGGGGTGGACCTACCGTTTCCATAGAGATAAAAGGGCATGAAATCCCGAGGGTATTCTTTCTGTCGGTACTTGGAGTTGAGAGGTCGGCTCACAATTGTCTTGCGGAATGTGACGGTTATGTTTCGGAGGATGATGCCGCTGTAATTGTATTTGACCGATCCATTAGTTACCAAGAAATAAAACAGGTGTAGTATAAACGCGATTGATGGTGGACTTACGATTCTTTGGTCATGATTTGCCCTTTAAACTCTCCCTGATTCTTTACGACATCTTGCAGCATCGTCTTGGTACTCGTGACGAGGATCATCGGTTCTGATGGGCACGCTTTCTTCATCGTGATGTATTTGTTTCTGGACTCGTCATCAAAGTCGGCAGCGACAATCAACTGCTGTCTATGGTTGGCGACGTGGAACATGGGTAGGTGAACGAGGTATATCGACTCTGTCCCTTGAATGAGGAAGCTGTGGAAATCCTCTGCAACAGTATTTCTCTTGCGAACGACCTAGAGAATATTCAAGGTGTCAGCGCCGAACATGTTGTTCACTGGTTAAATAAAACAAGAACAAACCTCTGTTTCCGCTTCGACAACCTCTCTGAATATCCGAGCTAGTTCGTTCGTAAAGTTCCCGTCGGTGGGGAAAGGCGACATGACGACGTTTCGAAGCACCATGAGATCCTGAGAGCTCGGCGCCAGACCGAGCCTCCTCTGGAAATTAGCCTTGCACTCGCCGTACAGATCTTCGGAAAACTCGGTCGACGTGAGATAAAGGGGAATCCTGGTAGGATCGTCAGTAGGGCTGTCGACAGAGAGGGTTTCCACGACGCGTTGCATCAGATAATTGGCTTCTTCGATATCATCATTGAGTTGCCCGTCCTCGTAACGGAAGTTGAGCGCGAAGGCGTTGATGTTCAAGTCCGATCCAAGTTCTCTCATCAGTTTCATGGCTTTAAGGTCGCCGGGACGGTCCCTGTCTTCAGCAATGATGCTGGCATTTGTCTTACGGACGATTTGTTCCAGAATACGTTTCTTCTCTGCCTCGATGTTCGCTTCCGACGGGTCGTCGCCCCTCTCGGACGGGAGCATATTGAACGGGACGCAGATGAACGGGCTGTTCGAATCTGTTAAAGCTGCCCATTCTGCCGAAATCTGATGTGATTATTATAAGCATCGCTATGAAAAGGGGGTGGGAAGACAACAGACATACTCTTGTACATGTCCATGTCACTTCGCTTAGAAGAGATCCGTAACCCTCTTGAGTCAAGCCAATAGTCTTATTAGCAAGCCAGGCTGACATGGCAGAAGCACCTGGTTTACTATTCACAGGTACCACATTAATGACCATCGTTGTCATCAGCTAGGGGCAATAGGGGCACTGATAAGTAAACATACCTTCCTTCGACACCGTATATGCCAATGCTGCGTAGAGCTTGTCAGTCGTGGAATATAGGATGCCCTGTTAGGCAAGGCACGGCGACTATGTAGGTATGCCTCTCACCTAGTCACGGAACCACGAGATAGATAAGGACTTGTCCAAGTGACCAAGAATCGCATCCGACCATCTCGATAGCACAGCCCACCGGCGGGATAAGGTATATAGCCGGCCTTGTGGGGGTCCACAGTGACAGAGTCTGCGTATCTTAATGCAAAAAGGTCCTCCTGTGGGCAAGTTCTGGTGTTAACAGTTGCAGCTTCTCTTAAATATTCGTCTCAGGTGCTTAAAGACAATCCCCTGAGACAAAGACTGACCTGTGTCTGGGCCCTCAAACTGGCATCAGGGACAAATCCATCGGCTTCACCCATGTCCGTGGGCAGGTTCATGACGTCGCCAGGACGGTAGTCTTTGGGCAGCATTGAGCAGAAATAGCCACCCCAGGCAGCATCGGCATGGACGAGGAAGGAGAGCCCTTCGGCTTGAAGTTGTTTTCGAAGGGCGAGAATACTGGTGAGTGAGTCGACAGCACCCTCTGTTGCATAGTTTGTTTCTTAGTACGCGGACGCTCTAATAACCAAAGATTGTGTGCTATGCCTATGCGTACCTTCTGTGGACCCTATAATGCCAACTACTGCATAGACGGGCTGCTCATCTGCCAGACTCTGTCTGAGCCTCTTCTCAAGTTCTTCGATATTAACTCGCGCGGCTAAATCAACAGGGATGCCAACGACATTGTCCGAACCCAAACCAGCGATCGCTTCAGATGAAACAGGCCATATCAGTATTATCTTCAATGGGAGAGCTGAGGTAACTCACCCGCCCCTTTCGGCCAAGAGTAATGTCTGGTCTTTGCCAGCATATACTGACACGGCTTATTTAATCCGAACTCGGCTTCGATCTTGTCCTTTCCCGTTGACTGAATGCCGAATTTATTCATGACGGAGGATAAGTAGTCATTTGATATCCCGCTATCAGTAAAAAACAACCGTCAGTGGCTTACGATTCCACGCAGTTCTCCAGTATGGAGAACCGTCAAAGATGATGGGAATCTCCTTTCTTACTGTTCCTGGTAGAGCCTGTCCGGCAGATCGAGAATGTCGGCTGGCTTCAGGTTCAACAGCTCCCATGTGGATAGCTCCGTGAATAACTTTCGAGTGCCCTGACAGTTCTCCACATAGAAGCCGTCGCTTAGAAAGTCGAGAGCCTCTCCCTTTTGGAACGCCTTACGCAGAGACAAGGGGTAGAATTTCAAATTTCGGGCTTTAGCATATCGTCAGTGTCAAATCCTCCTCTTAAGGGCAATCTGATTCATACGTACCGACCCTGCAAGTGCGATTAATCTCTGATGAGTACCTAATACACGGTCAAAGTTGGACTTACCAGATGGACTCGAGGTTGGCCACCGTGCCGTCGCAAGTGACATGGCCCCATGCCGTGGGTGCTTCTGCGTTGTCAGGGTTTATGTTATAACCGAACAGTTCGCACAGCTGCTCGCCAACCTCGATCTCTGCCACAGTAGATAGGGGGCTGGCTTCGATTGCGACGTTGTTTGGGTTATACAGCATGGTCATGAAGTAACCTAGCAGCCCAGCCATCTACGCACCGAAGTTAGTCGCTGCCGCTGAAACATTATCACGATAATATCTGAGATGGCACATACGCTCATATCCGTTGCCCTATGCCAAGGTTAGCCCATGATGCCAAACTGTCAACTTTCAAGGGATAAAACAAACATATGTGCCTCGTAGCGTGGAGACCAAAACGGAACGCTACTTTTCCCCATGATGTTGGCCGCCTTACGGACGGCCCTCTGCAACCTATCCATCGAAGCCACAAAGGCCGGCGTCTGCTGCGTCTTCTCATCGATGAAGTTCTACGCAGAGGAAGTCAGCCTTGACTCTGGTACGTTACAAGACATCTGAACATACGCCATCTTCTTTGAAGTAATTCTTCCTCGCGCGCTCTAGCTCCTCGAGGACGATGTTGATATTATCCTTGAAGTACGAGAGGTTCTCGGCTTGTGGCCCAATGAAGTATGAAGAGATGACTTGATGGGTCACATCTTGGTGGGTGGGCTTGGTGTTGTATGCCGTGTTCTTCTCCGTCATTGCGTTTAGTTGGATTCGAGCATATACAGTAGGTAGGTAAAGCAGGTGTGTAAGTTGTCTTTACAGGGTTCCAAATCACCGACCTAGACTTGGACATCTCCCTTGTTTATAAAGTTGCCACGAGCAAGGCAGTCCAACGTTGGAAAGAAAAACGCCATCCCTCATAGTGGCGTACTACAACGCGTGCTGCCCATAAACATCATTACGAGGTCTTTACCGATCAGACACAGGACGGTGGTGAAACGTGTGCATCTCGGGTCGTAACCTATCGTTTATCGATTTCCTGTGTGCGCATGAGGTACATGTCTCTCTACTAAAGACATCCCCTCGACGACTAGTCCTGCGTATTGGTGGTAGAGGACGAATACTTGTCTGGCATCGTATTACTATAACAGGACCGGATATCACAGAGAATATTGAACACAGGCCGGCTTGGCCAGACCAAAGTCCGGGGGGTGCATAAGACGGCCAGAAACCGGTTGTCCGGGGATCGAATCTCGACCTCGATCCGGCCTACTATGTGACCTAACCGTACGAGTAGCTTGGTAACTGGTTAAGCCAATGATGAGTTTTGCCTATCGCCAATAGTTTTCCTCCGTATTCTTTTTGGATTACTGTCTTCTTGTTACTCTGATCGTAAGCGACTCGGGGTTTTCCAGATATGGCCGTACTAAAGATTATGTACCTGTTTTGTGTTCTCATCTTGGATGTGTGCCATTAGATATACAAGTACACAATTATTCAGACGGGTTGAATTGTTCTTTCTATCCGACGAGTACAGGATTAAGGCGGAGCGGTACTTCCAAGTTCCACCTATGTGTATGTAGGTATGTTGGGAGATAATAGATTCAAGTCATTCGACTAGGTACCTACATGTACCTAACGGTGGATTACATACTTATACATGTACGCGCCTTCCTAATAACAATTCATTTGTTGGCACCTACCTCGAATTCGATGAAATGGCGTTCAAGGCACATCATGAGAATAAGACCTAGAGCCTCCCCTTTCTCCAGCTTGTTGTCATAATCCCCGCAGTGTCAATGTTCCCGTCACCTCGTCTCTCTCCCCGCATCTTGCTGTGAGGTGCTTTTAATGACAATCTAGGACAGTTCCTAGCCGATGTCCATGTCTATAAGTGATCAACCAAGTCAGTCATTTATTAGTTCAAACCGGAGAAGAACTTGACAGGATACAAGATTTCTTCTTTCCTGTGAGGTAACACAACGGCGCCCAACCGTGGGCTCGTACATAAGCACCTTGTCGGCTAATGCATCTTCTTTGTACATTTCAGCTCATGCAATATTGAAAAATCCCATACACACGTTAGGCTTCTTCTGTTGCACACGTCAAACTATGAAACCCATGACACTGGCTGCCATACCGTCACCATTTAAAGCCCCTTGATCGCATAGTGCCCGGCAGCCTGCTTGACCTGAACAAGTAAGTCCGAGCAAATGGGGCCATCATATTGACTGCAACGATGCAACGAGCTCCATTTGACTTGCAATCTCAAGTTTCCCAAGGACAACCCTACATGTCAAAGTCTGCTCTGATGATGCGTCGACTTTGTGATATCCCTCTGAACTAGGTTAAACTACATGATACAGTGGCGGCATGTAGGCATGCGTCTGTAGGTGTGATTTATGATTTGTGAGCGATCCATCACCATGGTCCTACGATACCATCGCAATATATAACCAAAGCATTGGCGAATAGGTGGGTTAACTGGCTTCTGCCCAAACAATTACCCTTTCACATGCGATTTGTTCACTATAGGTCCGTCCATATTACCTTGTGCGCTTTGCCGCTCTGTTTATGACAGCTAGGTATTTGTTACGAGTAGAGAATGCAGCTCCGGCTCTAACCCAACAATAGTTCCAGACACGCCTGGCAATAACTTGATAACTAATTATGGGAAAGTATCTCTTTATACCGTACCAATGTACCATCCATCCCCTTTCAATCTGGCTCTTTGGATCTTTTAGCCTTCTGTATTCTTCGTGCGAGATATAAAGTTATACTCCTATATGGTCAAAGCTCTCTTGCGCATGGTAATAACTTTCATTTTTGAGATGAGCTAGGAAGTAATCATAGCTAACGTGGGTTGCGATATGAGATTCATTTGTAATGTGGTAAGAAAACAACCTTACTCAAGTTCATACATGCGTAAGCTGGCACCCTCGTCTAGGTATTATAGGAGGTGCTTGTAGGTACCCGTAGAAGATGAGGCCCACATTAGTGAGTATCTTATCTCCGAACAAAGTCCGGGCTACCGTTGATACAGGTAATCGCCACTGGATCGGCTTACCTTCAAGTGAACTGTACGGCAACAACGGGCATCATGACTCTTCCCAAACCACCACCTCTTGTGGGTGACAGCCATGGCAAGCCCATTATTCCGACCATATGTATGTGCCAGGTGCACACCGAACAAGTTCCTACGGAATAGCTTTAATATAGGTCCGAGAAACAGCTATGCAACTAAATCCAGCGAACCATCAGCTACCGACGACGCGACAAGTGATTCGATCAACCAAGGCAAGGGATCCGATCCCGGCCCTCTAGCGCGACGTCTCGAAGAAGCAACTGAAGAAGTGCTCTTCACGGGCGGCAAAGCAGGTCGGCGCGCCGTCGAAGATGCGGGCTTTTCGGAAGAGTTGAAAGAGAGATTACTCGAGAAGGTCAAAGATGCCGAGTTTCGATCCGAGCACGCCGCCGCTTTTGCGGAAGCAGGGCTTTCCGGCGCCGCGGGGGAAGGCACTCGGATAACTGCCGCGAGCAGACCGTGGACAGGCGACGAGACTACCGAGGACGCCGTCTTGCGCATGCTCACAGATGCGCACAAGCCCCTGAGGTCGGAACTACGCGGTCGGCCGAAAATGCCCGATTTGCAGCCCGTCGATATGCGAATGCGAAGAAAGACAAAGGTCGGGCCCGGTCACAGGGCGGCAAATGCTCGAGACAAAGCTTCTATATATGCTAGTATGGGCATGAAAGACGTGAAAGATATGGACGACAAGGAGAGAGAGGAGAGAAGGAAAGAGCTACGAGAGCGTTTCGAGCCTGCCGCCCGGGCAGTGCCGGCTACTCTGACCGGACTGGCGTCGTTGGCAAATGAGCGCATAGAAGATGCGATAGCAAGAGGACAGTTCAAGAACATCCCACGAGGCAAGGGCACAGAGCGCGATAACAGGGGTAGCAACCCGTTTATCGATACTACGGAGTACATTATGAATAACATGATTAAGCGGCAGGACATCGTGCCGCCTTGGATTGAGAAGCAACAGGAGCTCGCCAAAGCGGCTCACACCTTTAGAACTCGTCTCCGGAATGATTGGAAGCGCCACGCTGCGCGGACTATCGCCAGCGAGGGCGGCCCCCTCGAACTTCAAATGGAGCGAGCAAGAAGGTTTGCAAGGGCGGAAGAAGTCTACAACCCACGTAAACGCAACGTGGATCAGGTCTCGATACCCACCAACTCAACCGACGATCCGGTCATGGTTGCGATCCGGCGGGAGACGAGTACGAGTCCAAGCTTAGCAAATGCGGAGAAGCTGGAGAATGCGTCTGCCGAGGATGAGGCACTCTTGCCGCAGCCATTCCGGGATCCGGCTTGGTTGAAAGCTGAACAATCCTACATGGAGCTCTCGATCAACAATCTCAACGCCCTCACCCGGTCGTACAATCTTATGGCACCGGAACTGGCCAAGAAGCCGTACTTCACCCTGGAGCGGGAGCTCAACAACTGCTACGCCGACGTCGCCCCTCATGTCGCGGAGACTATTAGGGATAGAGCGACGCGTCCTCCAAGGCCTCTTGTGGGAACCAATGCGGATCAGCCGGGGAGCATCTTAGACCGTATTGGGGGCAATGGACCTAGGGTGAAGGTATATGAATCTAAAGAGCCACATTATGGTATTAAAGAGTTCTGGCGGGACCTCTTCGGTGGTCGACGCAAATGAAGATACTGTACGTGTATATATATATATATAGACATGTACGAAAGCATCACATCTCAACATCATTCTTGTCTTGTTTTGACAAGCAATGGCCAGTATTAAAAATACCAATCTTACCTGCGATAACAGTTTAAAATGGCAGAGCAACTGTTGACTTGCGGCTGACTCGCTAAGGGGTATTCCGGCCTATGTCGGTTAACAAATCGGATAAATGGAAGACCTAAGGTTAGGTACTTTTAACCCCGAACCTCCGGACATACAGCACCAGTTCAAACGCTCTCTTGGCCAATCGGGTTTCACTTGGTTACTATATAAATAAATATTTTTCCATATCGAAGTTGGAGCTTCAAGACCGTGTTCGCGTGTTGCCCCCGCACAGGACCAGCGCGCCCGTTCATTTCAGACAATATCTAGATGTTGGATTATTTTCTTTCGTTTTTGGATAGCTACAGCTAGTCATTAGTTGCCGATTTAGTTTCAAGCCCGGTTAACAATGAACAATCACAGGCGCTGGTGTCACGGCCAAGTAGAGTGGGGTAAAGACAAAGAAGCCCCGTAACGGCGTAACGTCAGTGGGGTCTCCCACAGAGCTAGCTCGTCGCGATGCTGTGATTGTCATGAACAAAGGCGAGTGACGTAAAGTAAAGTGCAAGCCGGGGGATCGACTCAAGTCATGTAGATATTTATTAGCACCATCTACACGTAACCTAGTAACGAGGTTAAACCTAGCTTTGCGGGCTTTTTTTATTATGAACAATTATTGTTTTCTTTTTTCTCCTTCCTCTTTTAACGTGTTTGTTTAATGTTCCGGCGTTTTCCCCAACCCTTTTTTTTCTGTTCGACTTGCAGCTCGTCGGGGGCTCCAGACTTGAAATAAGCAACACAAAGTGAGGGAGGGCAAGCACTAAATTTTTTTTGGTTTAAAAATGACGACATCCGTTGTTGCGTCGCAGGCCCTCAAGGGTCGCATTCAGCGTGCTTCTTTCTTGAAGAAGCTCTGCCGTCCCGAGGATTTGCTTCATCACTTTCCTAACGGTGCCTCTATTGGTTGGTCGGGTTTCACAGGTGTCGGATATCCCAAGTATGTTAAAAAAAAAAAAAAAAACCCCTTCCCCAGTTCAGTAGATATACGTGTGTGTGTGTGTGTAGGTGGACTGACGCGTACCGCAGGAAAATACCAACATTCTTGGCCGATCATGTAGAAAAGAACAATCTTCAAGGCAAACTACGTTATGATCTTTTCGTGGGAGCTTCATCTGGAGCCGAGACGGAGAACAGATGGGCTAGTTTGGACATGATCAACCGACGGACACCCCATCAGGTCGGAAAGGAGATTGCAAAGGGAATTAATAATGGAAAGATTAAGTTTTTCGACAAGCATCTTTCCATGTTCCCCGTCGACTTGGTATATGTAAGTTTTTACATGCGAGAACAATGCGATCAAATTGATTTGATTTGCGCAAACTGACCGTCTGTCTCTTCTCCCAGGGTTTCTACACTAAAGATAGGCCTAGTAATAACTTGGACGTTGTCGTCGTCGAGGCTACGGAAATCAAACCAGATGGCAGCATCGTCCCCGGCGCCTCCGTCGGAGCTACACCTGAGCTTATCCAGATGGCCGACAAGATCATCATTGAAGTGAACACGGCCATCCCCAGCTTTGATGGTCTCCACGATATCACCATGACAAGTCTGCCCCCGAATCGGAAGCCGTACCTGGTCATGCAGGTCGAGGATCGCGTCGGTACCACTTCGATCCCGATCGACCCCGAGAAGGTCATCGGCATTGTCGAGTCGGACTACCAGGATCAGACCCAACCGAACACGCCGGCCGACAAGGACTCGGCTGCCATCGCCCGCCATCTGATCGAGTTCTTTGAGCACGAGGTGAAGCATGGGCGCATGCCCAAATCTCTCCTTCCGCTGCAGTCCGGTATTGGAAACATCGCCAACGCCGTCATCGGCGGACTGAGCGAGTCCAACTTTTACAACCTCAAGGTCTGGACCGAGGTTATCCAGGACACCTTCCTCGACCTGTTCGATTCTGGCCGTCTCGACTTCGCCACCGCCACCTCGATCCGCTTCTCGCCCGACGGATTCAAGCGCTTCTACGACAACTGGGAATCCTACTACGACAAGCTGCTGCTGCGCGCCCAGCAGGTGTCCAACTCGCCCGAGATCATCCGCCGGCTAGGCTGCATCGGCATGAACACGCCCGTCGAGGTCGACATCTACGCCCACGCCAACAGCACATGCGTGATGGGTAGCCGCATGTTGAACGGCCTGGGCGGCTCGGCCGATTTCCTCCGCAACTCCAAGTACAGCATCATGCACACCCCCTCGACCCGTCCGTCCAAGACCGACCCCATCGGCGTCAGCTGCATCGTGCCCATGTGCACGCACATCGACCAGACCGAGCACGATCTCGACGTCGTCGTCACCGAAGTCGGTCTCGCCGATGTCCGCGGCCTGAGCCCTCGTGAGCGCGCCCGCGTCATCATCGAGAAGTGCGCGCACGATGATTACCGTCCCATCCTGATGGACTACTTCGAGAAGGCCGAGTTTGAGTGTCTGAAGAAGGGTTGGGGCCACGAACCCCATCTGTTGTGGAATAGCTTCGATATGCACAAGGCTCTTGATCAGGAGGGTAGCATGAGAAAGATCAAGAAGTGGTAGACTTATCTATCTATCTATCTATCTATCTATCCGTCTGTTCGAAGCTTTTATTAGCAAGTTCCCCTCGCAAGAAGGCGTTTTTCCAGGATTAAGGGTGGGTTGAAATGATTATGTGGAATAACAAGCCGAAAAAGGCGCGAATGTCGCTTCTATGACTAGGGCTTTTATATCCATATGTATGTATGTATGTATGTATGTACGTATATGAAGGGAAATAAATAAAGTAAATAAATAAGATATCAAGTACATCTGTGACTTTACTATTCAAGTTGGTAGAAGTGAATTCTTATGTTTGCTATTTATAAGTATATGACATAAGGTATAGTGGGGGGGGGGGGGGGGGGGGGGGGGGGGGGGGGGCGCCGGGGCGGGGGGGGGGGGGGGTGGTGGCGGCGGTGGCGGGGCTGGCGCTGACGAAGGGGGAGGTGGCGGTGGCGGAGGTGCTGGAG